>JAPDSC010064003.1:3058407-3099251 GCA_026290005.1 Latrodectus geometricus
TATATATATATATATATATATATATATATATATATATATATATATATGTATATATATATTTAGAAATTTTTTCAAAATATAAATAACTATATGAAAAGAAAAGCCTTTTGTAAAGCAGTGGATAATGAACATCCCATCCATAATACCAAAATAAATGAATAAATTAATTCTTAAATTATTTTAAGAACTAATTTATGATATAAAAAGAAAGACAAATCAGTCCGTCAAAAAAAAAAAATGAAAAACAAAAAGTTGAAACAAACACTTACCTTATCTCATTAGGAGAATATAAGACAAGGAAATATATGTAGATGAATTTACTGTTTACTCTCGGACGAGTTGATAATTTTATTTTCAGTCAAATGAAAACCTACAAGTTATTACTGTATGTAGACCAGGTTATAATGCGCTAGTAAAAGAGTAAGTGAATTTAGTCCAAGAAAAAGTTAGTAGAATTTTTTCACGCATGCTCAGAAATATATTGCATCCCCCATACAATTTATGTTCCATAAGTGAATAATTAAAAAATGTAAGGAAATATATTTGTATTAGATCTATTGATTGAAGATAAAGAAAAAAAACATACGAATCCCCAAAAGAAAAACGTCAAAAATAATTGAAATTGGAAAAATAAAATTTAATTACTTTTCCGAAATTTCAATTTTCGGATCATCCAATTAAAATAACACTTAAATATTTTGATCTTAAATACTTCTGTTTTGATAGTTTTAGTAATAATAGTTATAACTATATCTTCTATGGAACTTGATTAAAAATATAATTTAAGATATGATATTAATCAAATAATCATGAAACATAGTTTAAAATTAAGCTGTGTTAAGCATTTCACTTTTCTACACTGGTCTGAGTTCAAATCACGGATGAACGGTATGAATTTCGGCCAGTTTTGTATTTCTGCCGATCATATTAAAAAGTTATCTCAAGAACTTTCTTGATTTCCCACCAAATCTGCGGGTTAACCCACTAGCCGAATAATTAACGGTTTAAGCGTCAGATTAAAACATCGCGGACACGATTACCACGATGTTACTATAAAAATTATCATTTCATTTAAATAAACAGTTTATTTTACAAAAAGTAATTATGAAATATTAAAATCTCTCTCTTTCTCTCTATTTGATAACATGTAAAATATTTGACCATGAAAGTATTTTTTGTCAAATGCTTTACATACGTCATGGAAGTATATCAATCCATTTATTTCATTAAAATTATGACATATGATGTTATCTTAAATCATAATAAATATAGTATACCATTTACAGTGTATCGTAAAAACAAATGAACACACCTATTTCCAGTATTTTTTCTCTACCGTTTTGATACGACTATATATAAAACAACATAATTTTTTTCAAATATGCATTTATTCTTTAAGAAAAAAATACCAACAAGCAAGGAAACAATGTGTCACAAGAATATTCGAAAAATTTCATGAATAAGTTAATTTGAAGTTATTTATTTATAAGGACATATCTAAAATATTAGATTTTATAAATTTACAGTGAATAAAAGTTGATTAATCATTCAATATTTCTAGTAAAATTATGAACTTAGTTTATTAGTTAGATTGTTTAATGATAAAGACTTTTAAAGTAAATATCAAATTAAAAAAAAAAGATTAATAGTTTTCTATTAAATCTAACTCTGAATAAAAATATAGGTTTACAGAAACAAAAATAGCAAAGAAATAATTTTAAAATTTTCCATAAACTTCAAAAAATGTTTCATTCCTTATTTGCTCTGAAATCGTTATATGTTAGTTCGGCTTAGCTGGTATTTTATCTGAAGAAATTATTTTGTCAGCACAAACAACATAAACTCAGAAATATATCCACAAAACTAATTGTAATCAGTTGTCATGTAGGAGAACAAATTTGATATTTTTGATACCAATAGGTCTCTAAGATATCCAATGTAACCTTAATCGCCTATTGGTTAAGATAACTTTACCAATGGACGTATATATATGGAAATGAGTGGCTTATGGTACCAAGAATGCAACTGTATAACATGGAACTTATACGAAAACAAACTAAAAGCAAGTAATGATAAAATACACTTAATAATTAAAAATTAATAAAATAGTAAAATACGAGTTCTTCAAACTCTTAAAAACTGTTACATTGATTTTTTAAAATGTGCTCTAAATAACTCTATGACACAAAAAAATATAACTCAGAAGAAAACGAGTTACTATCATGAAATTTAGCAAGAATGTAGTAGATGATAAGAAAATGATTAGAAAATGATTACAAATTCTGAAGAGTAATTGTTTTATAAAGAAGATATGGCATAAAAATGTTACAAATCAGTGGGTAGTAATTCCACTTCTGGCAGCCATATGATTTGAAACACACCATGGCATCGAATCATTGAGGTCACCTATGACCTCATGCAGAATATCATGTCATAATCTTTGCAATTGGGCAGTTAATTCATCAATATTTTGAGACGTCTACAGTTTCCTTTCAAGCATGTATCAGATGTGTTTTATTGGGGAGAGCTCTGGTGACCCAGGAGGCCACGAGTGTATTTTATATCCTTGAAGACATTATTGGGAGAGTCGCGCTGTATGTAGAAGAGAGCTGTCTTTCTAATAAATGACACTTGGATGACTTGATAGCATAAGCAGTACAGTTATCGTTAAAATTTCGTTCACGTAATGCGTGGGATCAAAGTGTGTTGAAGGACAAATAGAGGTCATCATGTGTTTCAACAAATCATCCCCCGCACTATCGAATCTTGTGTGATAGCCTTATGCCTCAAGACAACAAATGTCGGATCAAACCGGTGGCCTCGCTACTTCCACATGCTTATCATTAAGAATCATAGCTGAAGATCACACATTGTGTACCAATGGGTCACACTCCAGCTTGCTGAGGTCGCCAAAAAATCCAATAGACACTGCCTTTGATGCGAGATAAGTGGTAGGTGTCTGGTGTCTTAATGTTCATTCGCTCTTTATACCTGCCTAGCTCAGTCGTATGCAAATGGTTTTCTTTGATATCACTAGTTGTCTGGAAGGAGGTAAATAGCATCGAGCTGATTCCAGCGATGTTGTTAGAGAGGACGAGGCCGTTTTTATGATTGGATAATCCTCACACGCATTTGTGTTTCTGGGACACCCTGATCGTCCTTAAAAGTAGATTATCACTTCCATGATCTATAGTAGCCGATTGCGAGCAAATGCCATACCGATCCAACAGAGGTAGCGGCCGATATGCTTGTTCAACCAACTTATTTTTCTGCTGTTATATCCTATTATACAGCTTATATCAAAGTCCGACTATTGTTCTTACTGTCACTAATTACGTCTCAGAAGCATCTGCAATCACAATACTGTTCAAAGCTGCTCATCTCATATGCGCATTGCTCGATTATCATTGTCTCATTGATGTGGAAATTTTAATCATTACCATCTCTTACCAGACTACATTCCTGGCAAGATTTGTGATTGTCACTCAATTTCTTCCGAATTTACATACATTTTTTATGTAAATTCGTGTATAAGAACTAATTAATAGAGTGTATAAGAACTAATTAACACAAGAATATTTCAATATTTTCTCATAAATAAAGTTAGTGCATGATTTTATGTGATTATTTTTTGCATTTTGACGATTTAAAGTAAAATTGTCTCTGATAATAGAGTATTCTAAATTTATTCAAAATTTAGTGGAGAATAAGTAGCATAATTTAAGAAATTTTCATCTTGAAACATTAAATCAAGTAGATGCAGCACTATTTTAATAGAAATCTCAAGTATCTCACATATTTTGTAAAATTTTAAACATATAAGTGTTTTACTGAATTTGTTACTTGCATTTCTTTAATAAATTTATGAAACATTTTTATAGAAATTACATAGATGTATATTTAAATTGCGAACTTTAAAATTCATTTTCAATTAAAAGCTTTTAATACTAAGCTTCATTTGTGTGCCTTCTTTCTTTATTCTTTTAAAACAAAAACAAAAAAAGTTGCAGAATTCGATAAAACATGTATCAGCTGAAAATTATCCTTTATCTTATTTCACTCATTTCTGCAACATTAACGAGCACGGAAAGAATGTTACGAAAGTGAATTCTGTGAAATTCCTTTAATAGAAAACTCTTCGTGTTATGTAAAAAACTATGGTAACTCTTAGAATAATATTTAAAAGTTGATTTCAATTCGAATGTGAGGAGTAAAACTCAATGGATTGCAATTATTTAATTATATTTCTATATCATAACAATTTTTAAAATTAATCAGTCAGAGCTATTTGGAACGAGTATCATTTTTCATTATGATTTATTTTTCATCAATGTGAGTTTATACAGCATGTGAAATAATAAAGGAAAAGCGTGTTTTTAAACATTTTATTCCGTGACATTTAACTTAAATTCTTGCTGGTACGTATTTCTCCTTGTTACACGAGGCATCACAACAATTTTTCACCAGGCAACAACGTTCAAATGCAATTTGTGTATGAGGAACCGGCTGAATAATTTCCTCATTTAAACACAATGTAGGTGTCGCTACTGGCGCCTGCTTTGTCTGAATGCGCTGAAAAGCTAATCATTTGCATATCACAGCACCTTCTTCCTTTTGTATAAATTTCACGTCTGTAGCATGTCGCCTTCTTGGTGTAGCAATTTTAATGGCCAGTAGCGTATAATAATAATATGCATACCTTTGGAAGCAATTTAAAATTGCCATAACTTTTCTTTTAAACAAATTATAAGGATAAAAGACAACTACAAATTGAATTATAAAATAAGATTTCAAACAATTTATAATTCATTTTGTAATTTTTATACAGAAACAAAGCTTTACGTTGTTCAAACTTAGCAAAAAAGATTAGAAGCTTTTTTTATGTAAGTAAATTTTATAAGTTAATTATTATTTCTTTTCATAAATCTAATTATAAGTTAATTTTTTTCTTGCGCAATTCTGCTCATAATGAGTTGAAAGGTTCTACTTCCTTTCCTCATTTTAAATCAGCATTTGAAATGATAAATAAGAGAGTTGGTTTAAAATCTAGAAAGTTATTTTTTCTATGAGCAATTAAAACAAGGAAAATTACTGAGATTTAACGAAAACATTTTTATCCGCATTATCTAATTCTGAAAATTTCGAGAATGTTGTATCTACTGGGATGTTGCGCAGCAAAGTAAATGAAACAGCACATCATTATCTCAGCGGGAAAGCAAATCTCAAGCTCGAACATAAACAATCCAGATTAGGATGGACGGAAGAACGCAGGTTTGTTGATGACTAGAGAATGCTCAGCCAGAACTAAGAATTTGGACTCGTAAATAATAGAGATAATAGAGGATAATCCATTTGAAAATGTAGGCTGGTGTAAAACGATCGGAAGTTTGAAAATAGAAGCATGCCATCCAAAGAAGCTATAGAATTGTTCTTAGTGATCAGAAAAGTTAATTCAGAGATAAATGGTTCAGTTTTAGAAAAAATTCATTTTTAAAATAGAAGTAAAGAAAAGATAAATTTTTAGACAATGACGTTACATTGAAATTAAGATTTACGAGATATCATGGTATCTAATACTACGGTTAAGTATTTGAGAAAAAATTTCTTAAAATAAATATTAGACTTCAAATGAAGAGGAGAACAGGTTAAAATTTAATCGAAAGACATATTTTAAAAGAAAAATAGTTCATACATTTTAACGGAAGTCAACATAGAAGTAAAAGAATTCAAAGAGAAAAGTGTATAATTTATCATCCTTTTTTCATCCGGAAATTTTTGAATAAAAATTATATGTATTAAGTCTGTCCGGTTCAACGCATAAACTAACATACTTAGTCATATTTGAAGCAGTTTCTGACAAGAGAATTGAAAAAGTAGATAAAAGTTTAAAAAAAAAATGGTCAATAAAAAATGTGTGACTGAGCATTTTTATCTCACTTTTTTATTTCTCATTTTATCCTCATTTAAAAACGGATTTTCCTTTGAGCTATGTGGGAGGATGATCGAGTTACTTTTAGAAAAGTTCAGTTCTCAAATAAAATACTCAAGAACGTTTACTTATAAAAATTTTAAGTAATGCTATTACTTTCAATAAGTCTTACAATTTTATTTAGAAGTCTTACTTAAAATAAAATTATCAGAAATTCGAAATATGAATAGAAGGAAACATTCTTATGGAGAAATAGATTTTAACCAAGAGCGTAAAACAAATAAAAGTTTGTGCTAGGGATGTTTTACTACTTAATGATACAGGATGATTAATGATTCATCTTAAAATGATAGAGACTGGTGATTTGATTTCGATGAAATTTGGAACATCACAAAACATAAAGTGCAGAAATCACTGTTAATGCAAAAAGTATAAAGTGCAGTATTTCACTGTTAATTATATTTGTTATTAAATACCATTTATAATTTTAACTATTAAGTAAAATATTGTCGAATAATGGAAAAAAAAACTAAAATCAATTTAGTTTAAAATTGTTTTAATCATATTATTTTTTAAATGCGCATCAACCTACAAATAAAGCATTTACATTAATTTGCAGGTTGAAAGCAAATTAAGAATTTTAGTAAGGAATCTAGTGAAAAAAGGCACGCTTTCTTGCTTATAACTTAAGCTTCGTCTTTTTGCTTCTTTAGCTGAAACGATTTTTAGAAATTTCCAAAACTAGGAGAAAAATAATTTACTAGAAATAATGTAAAGTAAAAATTGCTTAAAGAATTCTTTAAATAAATTTATGCAATGTTTGTATCACAAAAATAAATTAATTAGTCTCCATTATTTTTCGTAGATTTCGAGTAGTGTGAGCTGTTATCTTATTCCTATGTAAAAAAAAATTAAATTTGTCCAGTAAATTCATCTGACATTTTTTATTCACAAATAACTTGGTATGCAAGCTGAAAACGAACCCTAAGAAGTTATATCTATAATTACATCAATGAACTTCAGAATGTGCATATCTCTTTTCTCGTCAACACAACGAAATAAACTTGATAAAGACTTTGCTTATTACATAAGATGTTTTAGTCAAGTGGACAAAATTCAGTTGTATTAATTTCTCACGATCAGTACCATCCACAATGCAAGTTTAATGGCAGCAATACGTTTTTCAGTGTTTCTCAAACTAAGGAATATACAGGGGTACATAATTTCAGCTTTCTTCATTAAGAAAATAATCAAATTCAATTTGATCTTACGAGATATCAGTTCTAGTTTTTTAAATATACTGCTTAGTTTGATAAAATATCTATTCATCTTTAGATGGTTGCAACGTAAAGATTTTAGACTTGTTTAAAGTCTAAAAATAAAGCTTAAAATTACACTTCCAATCGCCAGCAATATTAATGAAATATTATACCTAGATTTCAAGAATTTTTCTATAACTCATCAAGAGATTATGTAATTTTTTATTTAACCAAAATATCATTTCAAGACTAAATAGAGAATATATATAAAAAAAGGCTAAGTTAATAAGCAAATAAGTTTTTCAAAATAAGCAACATGTTTTAATCACAAGAGTCATATATTCTCTAATTTCCTTACTAAAATATAAATTAAAGTATGATTTTTTTAAGAAACAAGATAATCTTTAACGAATAAAGCCCTTTTTAAAAATGGTAGTAAATTTCCTTATTAATGTTTTAGAAATTGAACATTTTTCAGTTGAAATTTGACATTTTTTTTGTAACTTACCAAATAATTATTATTTTCTTTATGTAATTTTTATATTAAAATGCATTTTATTAAATTCCACAAAAAGCACCATTTTCATTCAAATATTTGAAGATTAAAGTACTTTTCTGTATTTGAGAATTTTTATGTGGTAATATTGTACATATGCTTATTATAATGATTAATATAATATCTATATTTAAATTACAAACAATTTTTCACTGTTTTATATTATTTGCTTTTGTTATTCTTTGAAGTTTTATAAATTTTCAAAACCCTCAACCACACTAGTGTTCATCACAAGAAATAATCATCGTTTTGTTCACAAAGAAGAGCTACAACACACATAAAATTGATAATTGATCTTAAAGATATATGATTATCAGCCAAGAATATCACATTTAATATTAAGCAGAACTACCAGCTTTCTTCAAGGAATTGCGTTCAAATAATTTATTCCTGATAATTTAAGCCACAGTTAATTGACAAAACAGACCCCTGAGGTCTTCAGATTTCCATACTACACCAATAGAGGAACATCAGTTATCATATCCGTCTGATATGATTTTTCAGTCTACAGTCACTTTTTGCATCAAAGAATTAATGCGGCAAATTTTTAAATGGGATTTCGAAATACGACAGACACACATGTTTGAAGTGGAAATTGAAGCCACAAATAATTGAAATGAAGACTAGTTTAATCAGGATTTATATAAATAGATGAAAACAATACAATAATCTATAGCTGAATCAAGATTAAAACTACATTTATACTTGACACAACAGAATATATAGTTTTTGCATAAGCAAGATGAGGTTTTTTTCGCCAAACAAGGTTGCAAAATTTCGTATTTTTAGTTAACCCCATGAGCATTTTTTTAATTATATATATTGCACATGCACAAAATCAGCTATATTATTATTCTTTTTATCTAAGATTTTTAATGTCTAATATTTTGAACACATTAATTTATGAATACTTTGACATAAAAAAATAATAAAATTAAAATAAAATTGTAAATGATTTTTAGTAGAAAAATGTTTTTATTTATGCTACATTATATGGAAACTTAAAAGCATGTAAATTTTTGAACAGGTAAACTGTTTGTTATTTATATTCGGTGCTGTAAAAATTTTATTAAACTGGTTATTAACGAATGAAATTCTCATAATCCTGGTGCCATTTGGTAAAATGCATTAGATTAAGAACGATTATATCAGAAATTATATACGAAAACTCTGTATCTTCAACACCAAATAGATTTTATTCTTTGTTTATTTCCTATTTGTAGGAATATTTTCAAATATCGTAATACAAAACTTAAGAATACAATTTTTATATTTTTTTTATTATAAAGTGCATTCAAAATTAATGTAAAGAATACAAGCACTAAAATGAAGGAGATCTACCAATCTTCAAAACTAGTGAAGTTCAAAAATGAGTTCCAAAATTTAAAATTTAGAGGTATTTTTCATTGTTTGAAGTTATGACGCTCTTATTTAAAAATAAATTCAAAATTTAACCCGCACATGGTATTAGTTACATAACACATGGTAATAATTAGTTGAAAAATTTTTTTCTAAAATATATAATTCAATATTTTATTCAAAATTCAACATTAATTTTAAAATTCCTTCATTTATTCTATAATAACCAGCCACAGAATACTAATTTAATGTAACTTGATATCTTTATCATATTGTGACTAATTGAATTTTAGTGTATAAATATTAATCAAATAGAGAATTCTTTGTGTGTGTGTGGTTAAAAACATCTAAACTCAATACAGAAATTTTGAAACCAACTTCTGAGCTCTGAGTCGACTTTTCTAGTTTCAATAAATAAAAATAATTCGGTTACAAAAGTACAATGCATTTAGAAACATGTTTCTACTGAAATGTGTTTCCATAGAATAATAACTTGTAACCATAATAACGCTTGTTTCTAAAATTTATTTGCTCTTTGAATAAACTTACACAATGAAGTTGGAACAGCATTTATGCATGTAATATATTCCACATATTTTTTCAAATTAAAGAAAATTCAACAGTTAATTGAATGTTTTCCTTTCTTTGAATTTAATTTATCGCAAAAAATTTCATGGATTCGAGTAATTCGAAATTAATACAATAGCAATTTTTAAGATTCTTCATCTAAATCGAGAAAATCTAGGATTCACCCCATTTTAAGTAGGAATCTGAGATTCATTCTAAAAGATGTAAATAATTATAATCAAAATTTTTTTATATATATAGAGCGAAATGCCTTTTGCGCAACAAAATTACACAAAAAAATTATCTAACCAAATATATTAATCAATATAAAACATTTTCAGAAGATGATATCTTTATCCACCATAATTTCTTGTTGTTAAGGCTCTCTTTTAGTTTCATTTTCCAAAATGATTTCGAAATAATATCAAGAATCCAGTTTCATCATCTCTATGATAAGTAATCTTATCACGGGACAAGTTTATACCAATTCCGGCTAGTTTATCGAAGTTCATCTCTAATGCTATATCTTGGAACTTGATGACAATTGGTATGCCATGTTTTTGAAAAATTATTACTGAGATGCATTTTTCTCAAAAATATAGTGATAAAGCACAAAATTCTGTTTATAAGTTTGCTAGTTGATTTTCTCTTTTAAAGTTTATGCACTGATAGTTACGCTGACTTTACAATTGTTTTTCAGTCGTAAAACAAAGAATGTTACTCGAAATCGAAGTAATTAATGGAGATCCTGTCTTTATACAAACTTAATATATATATTTTAATACAGAGAGATTTTGATTATTTTTCAAATTAATGATTCATGGATATTCGTTTTTACAATATTTAAAAAAAGTAATTGTTCATTTGCCAAGCCATTATATTTTTCAAGATAAAACACTAGGAAAGCAAAAAAAAAAAAAAAAAAAAAAAAAAGCGTAAACAAATAAACACGACTAATTAATTAAGATTTTTTAAAAGTTTCTAGTTTCAGACTAAAGTAAGGAAAATACACTCCTAGGGATAGAGCGCAGTCATATCCGTTGCCTCAGGGGGGATGATGGCACTGTTCGTTTAGGCTTAGCTAAAGAAACTGGTAAACACATGTCAAGGCGTTCAACAGCTGAATACATTTAACATAATAAACAGATAAAAGCGAACATTTTCAATTAAAATGTTTTTTAAAAAATACATTTTGTTGTAGCAAAAACAATCGCTGTAAACTGAGCAGAACTACAGATGAAAAGAGAGCAATGTTTTTCCATACAGCCAATAAAGCATTTCTCCGATGTAAAATGAAGCATAGTAAATGAAAATTATGCAAGTAAATATTTTCAACATTTAAACACAAATAAAAATATAAAATAAATAAATCCGCTAAAAGTTGTTAATTCTTATTTTCAAACATTGCCTCATTCACTTCTTGTAATGTTAAAAAAAGAGAGAAACCCAACTATTATTTCATAGAAGAAAATATACTTTTGATTATACATAACAAAATGTTATTTATTAGTTGATCGAAGAAAAATTAAAAACAGTTTTGATGTGCTATTATAGACACAAATAAACTTTATATAATTTAATGAAATTATAAGTAATAATCGTGTTATTATATTTGAATAAACTTTTAATTCATGAATTACTTTGCAACCATACAAAATTTTATAGATAAATCACCACCATTGTGTATTATTCCATTAGGAAACTAACTTTTTAATAATAGACTAGCAGGAATTGAACTCGGGATTATTTTTTACTTGTACCTAATTGAAAAGTTACTGTATTCTTTTAATAAGAGAAATAAAAGAATTAAAAATTTATATTAACTATCTGCATGTATCTTTCTTCAATTCCTAATTTTATTATTTGGTTTATGTACTCAATTAATTCTAAGCAGATTTAATTAGAATTGAACTTAATATATTGTTTAGTTGATACTATATTCTGTGAAGTTTAATATAATTGAATTTGTAACAGAAAATGTTTTTTCTTTTTTTAAATTTACATTACTAATAAAACGAGGAATCATTATTATTCATTTTCAGAGTGTTAAGAAATATAAAACGTGTACAGCAATTTTAACTAAAATTTAAAATATTTTTTATGGATAAACCGATTAAAATTTTGTATTGTAAATTATAACAGGGAAATATGATGATAAATTATTAAGTTTCAATAAAATTTTGAAAAATGGTATTTTTGATTAAATAACTCATTGGAATAAAAGAGTATATGTAATCATAGAAGTAATGTTCAAAACAAAGAATATGAATAAAACAACTTTGGAATAATTTTTAAAGTTGCTCTCCTCGTGGATTTATTATGTTTAATTAAATAGTACAATTAAAAAAATATGAAGGTACATGAAAGAAAATTGTTATTTAATTTTAGTTATTGATCAAAATTAATTATTTAATAAACTGTATTTAAATTTTTTGTGAAGTGCAAAGTTATAGAAATATAATTTCTAGTTTATAGTATTGACTAAAAATATGATTTTTAAATATTATAATAAATTTTAAGAATTATAATTATAAACAATTGTGAACAAGTACTTTTATCCACGATATTGATTTAAAACAATATAAAAGTCATGAATATTTTATTCAAATCTAAAAAATTCTCCACTGATCTCAAAAACATACTTAAATTTAAATATTAATAAAATAGTAGAATCTAAATACGTCTAAAAGCTTTAATAAGGCGATTTAATTTACTAATGCAATAAGCAATATTTATTGCAGTAACAGATATTATTTTGCATCTTTAAAAAAGTATTGACTATACACCAGGGCCAGGATTCTTTCTAACAAGCAGAGAATTAGAAAAACTGAAGTTCCAAACTTATTGCATTCTCAGTACCAACAATTGTGATCCAGAGTTATCACTTAACTATAGCAGCTTCATGAACCAATTATCATACAGTGCAAGAGATCCTTCCTGACTATTATAGATCTTGATGCTTCATTTAACAGTCATAAATTCATCATCATTCAACTTACTTAAATTTTTGAAAAGTTAATAACTAAATCACGCAATTTAATAAATTGTGCATGATTTAGTTATTAACTTTTCAAAAATTTAAGTTGAAAAAAAATTTATCGAAAAATTCTTGTGTTAAATTGATCTAAGATTGAGGAAGCATTCTGTTCCAAGACAGGATTGAATAATTTCTTGTGTGGTACTCTGTTTCTCTAATTTATGTTCCTAATTTGTAAGTATAGCTACGTATAATTTTAAAAACAAATTAATGTAAATTGCATTCAAAGAGCTAACACTACTTACAACCACGAAAATTTGTACAAACCCTTAAAACAGAAATAACATTTCTGAACTTGTGTGCATCAGTAAGAATTTAAACTACTAATTTCTTAAGATTCTTTGAACTTTGGAAATATCTCGAGACCAATTTTTTGGCTCATCCACTTAATGAATTTTAGAATTTAATTTTGATACACACCATCTAAGACTTGTGTGTATCATTAGGCTGTTAAGCTATCGATGTTGTGAAAGTGTATTATATATGATTTTTTTTATTTTTATACAGAGCAACCTGCTCTTGAATAAATCAGATACTGAAATAAGTCAAATATTTGCTCGCCGAACTTTTAAAGTTTTTCAGTTTCAGTATTTTAATAGAGGAAACTATTCTACAGAAACAGCAACAATTATCAAGTCGCAATTTCCTCAGATTACCAGCTTATCAAATTATGAACGACCAGACTGATCGATGGCTGTAACTGCTTAATAGCTATAGTGATGAACGAAAGGTTTCAAATATAAGACAAGGCATGAAGCATGATATACTTCTTGAGCTGATTCAGCGATTGGTAGTTTGATTGCTTGGTGTTCAACTATAAAAACTCAAGTGTCCATTTACTATCTATCCTTGTGGACATGTGTTGCCAATAAGTATATTCATTAGACTATATTTATGTTGAGATAATAAATATATTTTTCACACTATTTCTACATTGTAGCAAATTATAAGTGAATTTTAACAACATCACTTTAAAAATCAAATTTATTAACTTTAAGAATATGTTTAAATATATTCATATTCTTTGGAAAATTTTTCGTAGAAATTTATATTTTAGTTAAATTTTAATTAGGAAATATAGAAAATTTTGCAACTCTATGATAAGAAAGCAATTATTTAAATGAGAGTTTTTAAGAAATATTAAAACCAAATTTTGAAATCAGTAAATAAAGATATTGTATTTATTCAATTTACTGTTTCTTCAATTAATGTAGTGGTAATTGTTTCTGAATATTAGAAAAAATATAAAAGTAATAGCTGTAATAGTTTTAAATAAAACTACAAATTTTTATCTCTGACTGGGCTTCAATGCTGATTCCATGTTATATATTGAATTGCTTGAATTTAGTAAAACTTTTATATATTGATATTAATTTTGAAAATATTTTATGATAGTTTTTAAGAATGTTTGAACTTTATATGTTGTATTTTATAAGCTTTTTATACTGCATTTCAAACTTTTGAGAAAATGTATGTCATATACTTAGTGATTTTTTCCATTAACGTATTCAGTATTTCATATTTTTTTTAAATATGTTGGCCTATTAAACAAGATTACGTTTCTTAACAGAGGTCGGAAACCAAAATTTCTATAATTTTCTAAACAGATATAAAAATTATTCCATGACTGGAAACAAAATTATTAAAATTAAAATTCTTATATAGGAATCTTCATTATGAAAATAAATTTGTAAGAGGATTATATTTGAAACAATCATTGAAAGATACTGATGAAGAGAAGGTCATAGAATGAAATAGAAATTCAAACATTTGAGGTACATAAAAATTGTACATATATTAGAATAAAAAAGATTCATAATGCTAATGAAGTGCGGAACGCGGAATCTGTCTGAAACACTAATTCAATGCCATCCAGTAATTTGAAAAATATGAGACATAAGATCATGCGGAATTAAATGACATTTGCTTTTATTTAGTAACAAATGACAAGGTCGAAGAGCAAATATTGATGAAAACATTTACGTACCTACCTGAATTAATTATTATGTTGATATAGAATAAACTATTTTGTGTAAAGTTGGGGAAAAAAAAACCAAATGGTTATTTTTATTTTTAATTGTTATATCAAAGGGTTAAGTGGTTGACGTTAAAAATTTTGTTTTAAATAAAGGAATTTCCAAAGCTCTTAGGGTATTTGAACAATATCAAAGATAAATAGTACTCGTAATAAAAAGATTATCATTACTCAGATGATAAATAAAAAGGGATTAATATGGAGCACATTTTGAATTTATTCAACATTTTGTTTTAACTGATCAAGTAAATCGATATGTAACCAGTAACATCCGCAAAATTTTGTTGCTCAGCTTTTAAATTCACCTCAATATTTTTAAATCAAAACACATATCAAACGAAAATAATATTTTTCCTGAGGAAGATTTAAAATTGCCTAAAATTCAAAAAGTGCATTAAAGCCATCAGTTATTTTGGAAAAATAAATACTCCCGTATAAGTACGGAAAAAAAAAAAAAAAAACTGCAGCACGGCGGAAAAGATGTATTATTCTTAAGTTAAGTTTTTTTACTGTTATTAAACTAATTCAATCCTACGTTTTTAAAAAAAATCAAGTTTATTTCTACTCAAATGAAGTGAATTTCCACTCTTTTACTACTTAAACTCATCGAATCTTAAAAGAATACAATGAATTATTGAAAAGATCAGGATGAATCCAATCCAAACGGAATCGAATCTTTTTCGAGCAATTAAATACTAAGAAAAATTAACTAAATATTGAAATGAAAGCTATTTTTACACTTTTTTTATTAACTTCATATGTTTTAAATACAGTTGTGCTCTGTTCTTTTCTACTCAAAGTATAAAAAGACTTACGAAAACATAATAAATGAATGTAAATAGATCAAAGCCAGTTTCCTTACCATTGTAGTTAAGTGAGTATGAGTTTGTTATAATTTCCATAATAACAATCAATTTTAATTATCACGTTTGAAAATTGGAAGTGAGTGTATTTAATTAATTTTGCAAGTAGGTAAAAGAATTTAAATCATTTGAATGAAAGGAAATATAAGATTCAAATTTTCGAAACTTTTTCAAAACCCAAATATTTGAGAAATCTGATGTTTCATAATATAAATTTAGCAAAGACATGGATACTTTAAAGTTTTTACTTTTGTTTTAAAAAAATCTTCTTATTTGACACAATAGTCCACTGTTCAGAAATAGTTCAAAAATTTCTTTCGTGAACAAAAAAGGAGAAAAATTATATAGTTCAACACACTAATGCTGAGTACATTAATGGTATAACACATTTGAATTGACTTTCAATTCTTGTAACTCCATAGTGTTACAATTTCAATATCAAATTGTACATATACTCCACCGAAGCTGTGGTGGACTGATTGGTTAGGGTATTTGTTCTTGTTATTGAAAGATAGTGAGTTCAAATACCGATTCAATTGAAGATTCGTCTTGTTCGTTAATGGCGGCATATTGAATTTGTAGTGATCACAATGTCCTTTATGTGAAATAATACTTCTAGGGTGGCAGACCAAGTCTGGGATTTTCTGATTAGTTCCTGCTTCTAAATTATGAAGACCCGGGACAATGATTACATTCCCACTATACAAGGTGTCATCACTTCCGCCCCTAGTAGTACTGAAAAGTGGAAATCCGTATAGCCAGCCCTTATACAACAGCCTATATTCCATTGATATATGTAAAATTAATAACTCATCATAATAAAAATAAAAAAATTTTTAACTATTTAGTTTAATGTATTTTCTGTTTCATAAAATTGCTAATTTTGAATATAAATAGTTTCTTTAAAGAGATAGAATAATTTATACTTATACTGCCTTTCATGCCTTCAACATTTTCTTGACATGCATATTTTTAAACGTGAAACAATCCTTAATACATTAAAATATTTTAAATAATAAATTGATAAAATAAATGCAAATATCATAATTAAAATTTTACAGTTTTAGTTAAATATAGTTTTTCAGCGTTATCATTTCTTTTACGTTCCCTTTGAAGCATTTCATTGTCATCATGTTTATATACGTGTACGTACAGTAAAATAAGAATTTCATAAAGGACCAATATTATAAATGATCCATGTAATAAATTTACATCTAATATTATTTAAATAGGTTACTACAGGTGGATTGTAAAAAATTAAATAACTTTCTTCCATGTAGTATAAATAACAGATATGTATTAACACATTTAATAAAATTTTAAAAAGAAACTAGTGTATAATAGCAGGAATTAAATTCAAACAATTAATTCAAAAGAATTTAATATCCATCAAGTTCTCTCAAGTTGCTATTAATGTATAATCTTGTATATAATATAAATTTTAAGTAAAGAAAGAGAAATACTTTTAGTAATTACTGTGGTGTTTAATATATCATACAAATATTCTAAAAAAAGGAAGAGCGGTGTTAAATTAAACTGGAGTAACAAAATACAGTTTTGTTTATTCAGTGAAGACTTTTTCTCGAAAATGGGGAAAAAAAGAGAGATACATAAAAAGAAAAAGCAGTCGATACCAAATGATATTTGGAAAAGAAAGTCATGTGATTTGATATTTTTAAAAACAAATATTAGTTATATACATAAACAAGTAAGTTAATAAAAAATACAAAAGCTTACTTTATTGTGGCACACAAATGATGCATATGAAATTTCTCTCAATTTATTCATGTCTACATTGATTTTAGATAAGTTTGATTAGCAATTTTAAGGTTTAATTTTAAAGCATTTGGACAGAAAAATTAGTGTCGTTAACACAGAAAACAGATTTCTTTTAAAATGCAAGCACTATTGTGTTATCAATATATTTTTTATCAGTAGCAAAACTATTTTATTTTCATTCTTTTTTCTCTCTCTTTTCCGCTTCTATTTTTATCTCCTTCCGAATAAATTGAACACCTGATTAGATAATAATTTAGTCGTCTTTTATAAAAGTAATATTAAATAGAATGTTTAAGCTCTCTCTTTGTCTTCTTAAACTGAGAAAATTTAAGTGGAATCGGTATGTTAAAGAAGGAAACGAACGTATCATTGTTTCATAAAATTGTGTAACAGTGATGAAACAAGTTTTAGAAAAGCTTTTAATTTTTTTCCCATGGAAAGAAAAGTCTTACTCAAATGGTTCTATAATATTATATAATGCAATAAATATATTTTATAGACGAGTCTATTAAATACATACACTTTATATTACTTATGTTCGTATTTTCATTCAAGAAAGTTTCCATGTCTATTTCGAATCAGACATTGATAATTAAAAAATAATTTTACTTAAGAACTGAATTTACTACTTTTAAAAAATATTTTGCTCAAAAAATATGATTCAGAATTGATTTTTATACTTTGCTTTTTAATTGTTTTTATTATATTATTTTATTTATAAAATAATAAACTTCGTGTTACTGTGTATTTCGTAATCTCTTTCTGAAAAATTAATGAGTTCTTTTGTCATCCCAAATACATTCAGGTAATTTATATTAAATTTAAATCCTCAAAAAGAAGTGTAATAAAATAATAAGCATATATGTAAATAACGAATCAATTTAGAATACTTCAATAGCATCTTTCAAAATAATTAAATAAATTTGATAAAAAAAAAATCTCAAGGGAACAAATGAACACAATACATAAACTCAAAAACTAAAGTCTAGTGTAATTTCCTAATCATAATTGAAATTCTTAGAGATTAATATAGAAAGATAAAGAAATATAGGATTAAAAATGAAATTGTAGAATTCCAAATTATACTTAAGGGTGAATATTTGACAATGAATTGAAATTTACAGAATAAATATAAGTACGATTCTTACTAAGGGTGTATTCACCTAATAATTTTTTCTTCAAAGGAAATAAATACATTTATTTGAGAAAGTTTATTATTCTTCATTAAAATATTCGGCAACTGAGAAAATATCTTAGAATTATTTATTTACAGCTACTGTAAATTAAATACTACGAAACAAGAGTAATTTTTAAACACATTTGAAGTATGTAAGAGAAATATCTTGTATTTAATATATTATCCAAAGATATTAATATTTTATATTCAAAGAAATAAAATTTTGACGATGCAGTTTTAAAAATATTTCAAACATGTTTTCGTGGTCTTAAAGCTTTATAAAAAAAACACTATTTCTTTAGTAATATTTTACTAAATACATATTTCTATGAAGGTATATGCTTGAGCTCACTTTCATGAAAATATCGTGGATCAGATGTCGGAAAGTAAAAAATATTTCTTATTCATCTTCCCATAGAAAATATTATGATTATCTTTCAATTTAAAAATACTTGTTATTATCGTAATGTTATCTCTATTAAAGTAACAATAAAATGCTACATTTTCATTGTGTACCTACTTGCAATGTTTCTGTCTCTTTTTTATTCGCTTTTTCTGAGAAAATAGCAACTGTTCAATTTAGTGTCAACGTCCTTTTTCAAAAGAATGACTAAAACAGGAAAAAAAAATTGACATTTTTTTCTGCTGTTTATTTTTTGTCAATATTTTAATGACGTTTTTTAATTAAGGTTTAACATACACGTGTAAATTTATATTATAGATAAATTGTAAAAAAGTTATTTTTTTTATTATATACCCTTTCAAACAAAAATTTACATTGATGAAAACTTTTTGTTCAGTTTTTAAATTTTCCAACATCTTCGGGAAGTACGAGACCGAAAATATTTCTTTCAAGTAAGAAATATTAAATAGTTTCTCTATACTGGTCGAACAGAATTTAAAAAAAAGTTTGGTAGATCACACCACTCAATGTACATAATATTTTACTTCCATATTAAGCAAACATAAATGCGAAGTGTTAAATAGTGCTAAAATGTGTGTACATAGGTTAGAAAATACGTTGAAAATTTATATTCACAAATAGGAAACAATTAAAGACTTCTGTTTCTTCGATACCATAAAAACACTTGCCCTTAGCATTTAAGTAATATTTAATATACATACAAGCATATGTATTTAATAATGTTTAAAAAACCAATAAATTTATAATTTTTACAACAACTACTCATGGATAAGAAAGACTAACTTATACTTAAGAAACACTATAAAAGCCAGCTATATAATTTTAAATGTAATAAATTTTAAAATAAATATATTATGTTGAGTGTAATCTTTCATTGTAAATAATATTGTACTTTATTGAATGATGAAATTTACCCAACGTAGACTTTTACATTAAATTAAGGCTTCACATATTGCTGCAGTATGCCCTATTAATTTTAAGTTCTTTTTCCAAATTGTTGGGTAGTATTTTAAATGATCTTTGATTAGTAAATTATCAAAAGTAACTACGAAACTCAATACCTTATATTGTTTTCAATGGAGAATTCAATATTTTAAGAAGGTGTTCAAATTTTCAAATGCAACGCATATGAGTGATAAATCTTTAATTTAAGGTAAAAATTAGTTGTCTTAGTTCTAATTCAACAAATGTTAATTAATCTGTTTATATTACTCAACTTTTAATCAACATGCAAGTAATATTTGATAAATATGGGCCATATTAATAATATTTTATGAATTATTTAATGTGGGTTTCCAAGTTATCCTTAATTTTTATATGAATGAAAATTTTCTTAAATTATCAGTTTATTATTATTATTAACATATCATCTCTAATAGCTATATAAAACAATATGAACTCATAAATCGTTATTGTGTATGTTTCGAAGTTATATAAATTAGTTATATCTATTCTACTAAGTATATAGTGAAAAATATATCAATTATTAAAAAATGTTAAATTGCATGAAATGCATAAAAAAATCTCAATTATATACCTTATTTTTTGTAGGAAGGAAAGACTATTCCAATTGTTTTGCTAGTCTTGCAAAACAAAAGGTCATCCTTCCGATCTTGTCTACCGCTTATAGTTATCGATAGATTGTCTTAAAATCCTATCTTAAAATTAGACATCAACCAGTTTATTACAAAATGATCTATTAATGAAAAACACTTCAGAGCAAAATGTAAGGTTTTCTTTTAATTCCGTTATGCAACTTATGAGCTATAAATAAAAGATGAGTAAACTTTACAACCATATTTTTCTCATGCTTCGAATGCAAGAAATTTTATTAACATTTTAATCTTTATTGCATTGAATAAAATCGCTAAATTAACAAAAAATCATTACTCAGTACATTAAATTTATTAAATAGAATTAATGTATCTCAGAAATTTGCTAGAAATAATATAAATTTCCAGAAACTTTTTAATAAGAATAATCACTTAAAAAGTTCTTTAGAATTTTTCTTTGATTCAACTATATTGTTTCTCATGCGAATGACAAAAACAACTTAGCGGTTATTAATTGTAAAGAGAACTACCAAAATTTCGTGATATATATAAAACATTATCCCACAAAATTACCTCTATATTAACCGGTTTCTATTTATTTTAAATTCTTTATCTAATTTAGCATTAAACTCTTTAGCAAACGGACAAAACATTACAGATATATGAAAAGTTTTGTTTTACACAGTAGCAGAAATTTTCAAAATTTGTAATTTGTAGCTTAAAGTATACATATATATCTTTCAAAAACTATTAAATGATCAAAACAAGACTTCGAATTAATGTAATTTTTATGATATTAGCTAAAAAATTTTTGTTTCTATATTTTCATGGGTTTATCTCAAAACTAATAGAATAAATTATACTCGATTATAAGTACATAAAAATTAAAATAGTAAAATAATTTTAAACTATCAGGATAATTCGAGGTAAAGAACACATCATGACATTAAATGCGCGTGAAGACAAAAGTGGAAACAAGTGAAGACGAGCAATATTAAAAACTCAGATCTAACAACAAGCGATATGGGGAGGAAAAAAGTAAGTTGTTTATAAAAGCATTTTCAACCTTGAAATTGGGAAAAATAGATGGTACAATTCCCGCAAAGTAAAATACACAAACTAAATATGTTATTTTTTTAACTAAGTTTATTGGTTGTGAATATAAATAATAGCACTTAAAGCAAAATGAATTCAAACAATCGTTGAATACTTACGGATTTCTCTTTCAGGTGCCCCATTTAGAAACGGAAGAAACGTGCTACTAAGCCCAGCTGGATGAAAATGCATCTGGAAGGCGACTTTTCACCCTATGACTGATACTTGATGACGTCACACTCCGCTACATTTTTTGCGCCCTTTGCGAATTGCATAAACAAGTGAGGCTCAAGGTCCTGAATATGCTTCCGTATGGTGAGCCTTGATTTTAGAGCAAGCGCTTTGATAATGAATTGATAATTATCATTATACTCTTCAAAAAGTATCACCCTCTTCTAATTAATAAAAAATCATGCAGAATTATTAATATTGTTGAGTGTGTATATATGTAGATAAATAGAAATGGAATGTGTAAAACCTTTTTCCCCAAATTTTATCTTATTTTTCATAATGTTCACATTTTTGTATCTTATCATTTGAAATTTAATCAGCTCTTTGTTTAGTCAGAAATTTATAATCAAATTCACATGTTTTCTAGAGCAGCATACCGGGTAACAGCTGCAAAAGCTATTATAATGGTATAACTAATATTTATACAAGTTTTAATTAAACTAATAATTAAATAAACATCAATATGGAGTAAGAAACTTAAAGAAATAAAGTTAAGACACACACAGCATGAGATCTTTTGAAAGTTAAATGCTTAAGATGATAACAAAACTGTTTAACCACGATCAGAGTAGAATTAAGGTTCGGTGTGAGTCTCAATGCTATCTCTTTAAAATATATCATAAATTAGAGTAATTAATACATGTTACTGTTAGGAATTGCAATATTGGAACAGGAGTTCAATACCGGTATTTCTTAGATCTTAATACAGGAATACTTTTTTAATACCAACAGTAGGAATTTTAGAAAAAGAAAGAAAACACAATGTTTCTTTATTTTATTTGCCAGTTTTATTAGAAAGAGTAAACATCACAAAAATATCATATGTAACTCCTAAATTACAACAGTACATGAAGAATCATAAAAATGTAAAAGATCAAGGAGCACCTCATGTATTTAAAAAACAAAAAAGTGTAAATATCTCTATTCAGTCTGAGGTACTATTACAAATTTTTAAAATGTGATCTTAAAAATTATGTTTTTTTTTTCATATTTTATTCATTATTTTGAAAAAGGACGTTGACACTAAATTGAAAAGTTACTATATTCTCAGAAAAAGCGTATTAAAAGAGACAGAAACATTGCTAGTAGGTACACAATGAATACTTAGCATTTTACTGTTACTTTAATAGAGATAACATTATGATAATAACATGTATTTTTAAATTGAAAGATAATCATAATGTGCTGCCCACCCAAATAGCAACACCAAGAAAAACAAGAGATATCACAACGAAATTTATTTTGCAGATAACACGTTGACCAAATATCAAATGACTGAATTTATTGACTTCTGTGAAGTATGGTTCCTGACCAAATCAGTAGTCAAAGAAGCCGCCATTGTTGGACATCACTGCCACACGCCTCGGGATTGATTCAAAGAGACTTTGCATGTGTTCTTGGTGTACAGCAGACTAAACCGCTTCCCGACGTTGCAAAGTTGATCTGGTGTGGCAGTTGGGGATATAATATGGGTTAATCGTTGAGCAATTATGGACCACATGTTTTCTACCTGCAAAAGATTCGGAGATAGCAGGCTAGGGAAGGAATTCAATCTGGCTATTGACGAAGAATGTCACGTGTAATCACGTGACATTCTTCGTCAATAGCCAGATTGAACACTTGGACACTTCATGTCACGTGTAATCACGCATTATCCTGTTGAAATATGACTGTGGGCAAGCCCTGAAGGTAATAAAGGACAACTGGCTCCAACATCTCGGAGATGTAGCGATGGTTGTCTAAACTATTGCTGATAATTGCTGTCACTCTTGCACACTTCTTTGGCAATGCGTACCAGAGGAGTGCAA
Organism: Latrodectus geometricus; assembly: GCA_026290005.1. Classification (NCBI taxonomy): domain Eukaryota; kingdom Metazoa; phylum Arthropoda; class Arachnida; order Araneae; family Theridiidae; genus Latrodectus; species Latrodectus geometricus. Next base: position 3,082,080 of record JAPDSC010064003.1, read on the forward strand.
TAGTGACATCCAAAACCACTCCTTACCGTAATACCAGGAGCAGGACCAGTGTGGCGATGCATAACGCAGCTGTTCAGCATCCCCTCTCCATGATGTCTCCAGACTCGAATGCTACCACCGTGGTGTTGCAGACAGAAGCGTGACTCATCAGTAAAAACAATTTCATTCCATTCTGCTGTCCACATCCTTCTTTCATCACACCGTTGTTGGTGGCGGAGACGTCTTTGGTTCTTCGTCAAGTGTAGACTAAGCAATGAATGTCTTGCGGATAGACCCCTCTGCTATAAAACGGCATCGAATGGAACGCGCAGACATTGGATAATGCGTTACTGACTGAATGGGCTGTGCTACAATCCTGAGAGATCCGTCACTGTTATGAGCACAATTGGCCTGTTATCACGTGAAGTGGTGCACTGAGATGGATGCGATCGAACTCGTCAATTCGTATTACCCTCCTGCATCCAACTATCACATATCCGCATTACAGCTGATTGGTTTCTTCTAACACGAGCACCGAGATAATTCTCAGTCTCGGTAGAAAACTATCCATCTACTGTCGAACTGTGATACTTGATCAAAATATGATCACTGTTTCACTGTTCAGATCACTGTTCAGATGATTGGTTTTGTCAACACGACTACCGATTTCCCTGAAAGATGATCCACAATCTCAATAGGCCACTATCCTTTCTCTGTCAATTACGGATATTTGATAAAAAAAAATGATCGCTGTTTTCTACGAGGCATAATGGATCACTTTTTTTGAAAAAACCATAAGAAATACAACAATTGCCGAACTTCAAATCGTCGAAATCTCCAAGCCTTAAACAGTGTTTTGGAATGGTGCCACAACTGTGCATGATGTGAGTCAGCGCCAAAATACTAATCATATGCATATCTCGTCTCCGTTAATGTATGTTTTATATTTCATGTTATTTGCACGCTTCCTTCATGGTGTTGCATTTAAGTGACCAGCAGTGTATACTGCATAAATTGCACTATCATTAAACGTGGGATTTAATTTTGTGCAAAAATTACTAACTGTGGAAAATGACCTTTCAGCATCTACGCTAGTTGGTTGGTTTTGTCATCAGTGCGCAATATACTTTTACCATTTATTTTATTTTTACTACTAAATCCTTAATTTTTAATAAAATAAATTTCTTGGAAGGAAGATTTTGAATGTGACTCATTTCTATATTGTATTATTATTTGTTGAAATTTTTTTAAGAATCGCTAATTCTAATATTTGTTCAACAGATAATTCCTTTACTATCGACGTTTGTGTCATCAACTTCGATAACTGTACAGAATTCTTCTGAATGTGGATAGATTTGTGGATCAAAAATTTAAAAAAATTTACAATGAACTTTATCATATTTGGTTTGTTTAGTCTCTTTTCTTTTTTTTTCATTTTCATTTAATTCATTATCACTAATCAAATACCGTAAGACATTTTCTATTTTGGCATACTTTTATTCTGTGCGATTTTCAATGTAACACATAATTGTTCAGATAATGATGTGTGTGTTGTTCTTTCAATGATTGAAAAATGAAATTAATTATTGCATTACTTGTTAATAAGTTAGAATCTCTTCGATATAATGCCTACACTTCCAGTTTCATTGGAAGCAAAGCTGATATAGTTCTGGATATTAAGTCGAATTTACTATCTGAATAATTAGTTTGCAAGTTTTAGTCGATTGTTGTTTTTTTTATTGGATTTTTCATATTAAAAATCGTTTCATAATTAGATGAAAACTATTCCAACGTGTTTTGTAAAATTTAATATTAACCAATGTTTTGTTTTAATTTCAGTTAGCATATATTTTTATATTACAGCCATTTTTGTTGGATGTAATACAAAAATATGTATATCCTAACTAAACTATAATAATATATACTAAATATCTTAATTTTTGGAACTTTTATAGGAAGCAATTCTTTATGAGTTAATATTTCATCCTCATTAGCAATATCTTCTTCAACACTTACAGTGTCATTATCTTCATTGTCAGTATCCCTCTCTCTCTCTCTCTTGCTTCGAATATAGAAGTTTTTATACCCACATTATTTGGGTTCTTCTTTTTAGCATAATATTTCTTTATAATATTTTTTAGTATAATACATCTGTTGTGTTGTTGTTACGAATGACACTTGGTGAAGCTAAGCCCACCCTTCTAGGACTGGGCAAATGAAGTTTAAAGGAGCATCTTCCGTTGAACAGAGACTCTCTCCTCGAGGGTGGAAATACAATTTTTCGGCTCAAATATGGGATTTCAAATTTTAGAGATAGGAAGCCAGAGAAGATCCAAGGCCTGGCTCCTATCACCACCAGAGGTATTAACTTGGGATGGGAACTTGGAGGATATTGCGACCGCGACATATTTTACTTGCCACAGTCACCTTTAGTGAACACGACAGATGGTTAAGCCAGGATTCGAACTCACTTCTTTGAGAATGACTCCCTAACCAAGGCAATGGCAGCCATATAATACTTATATCACTCCTAATTGAATTCTATGAGCATAGCCCAATTGCTGATTTGCAATTAACATTCCAATTTTTTTCATAATCGTTGCTCCTTCAGTCGTTATGAATATAATATCTTCTTTCAGGGATTATTCATATTTTTCTAATTTAGATTTAAGCACTTGCACATATTTTTCGGCTGGCATATTTTACGAAAATATGTGTAAGTCCTATATTCCAAAATTTTTTTTTTTGAATGAATATTTATATTTAAATAGCGTCTATTTCGTACACTTGTCCATTCATGAAAAGTAGGACTAAATTTTTCACCATCATTTACTTTTATTCTATTAACTGGAGTTTCAAAGAACTGTGAACCCCGTTACTGAAATTTATAACAGTTCTTTTTATAGTGTTAATCAATGTTGGTATAGATTTTTAAAACATCTAGCGGATAATGATTTTCCTTATTCCGTAGAAGTGCAAAACACTTGAAATAGCAAACTATCTAATGCTGTTATTTTAATTATAATTTCATCCTAATAATCTTTTTTTTAAATAAAATAAAATGATGAATATCTTTTTTATTAAATAAACTAATGGATGGCTAGAGTTTAGAAACTGTGCTTATATTTGTATCGTCATTGCAATTAGATTCTTTCCTCTATAACAAATTTGTGTTTCATGCTACTTTTTTAAATGTGCTTGGAGAATATTTGTATTTCCTACATTCACTTTAATAACTCTTGAACATTTTTTTCAGTGTGCTACCATATTCTTTTCATCACATAAATAATAAAACCAAACTGAATGATTGATAACAATTTTTTTATGTTTTTTATTCTCATTCATTATTATGGGTTTTCTAATAATGAGTGTATAATAAAACTGAAAAATATTTTGAACTCTGAAGTATGATATGCAAATACAATGTGAATAAAAAACTCACCAATTGCGTACTTTTTTCCCAACTACAACTTTAGCTTCAAATATGCGAATATCAGATTACGAATCCTGTGAGTGTGCAGTATCGGTCTGAGTTGTAATAGGACATTTTGTCCTTCCTCCTTGGATAATTCACATGATACATCACTTCTCTAGACTGTACAATGCAACTTAGTATTCACAGTCTAATTAATTTCCCCTGTTAGGGAGACATGAAAGCAAAAAACGAATACTATTTTGTTATGTTGTTGACCCTTGAACATACAGGGGAGATATTAGCAAATAGCGAAAAATAGTATTTAAATTTGTTAATACCAGTATTACAAAACTGTGCAAATATCTCAAAATACCGGTATTTGGTATTCCGGTATTGCGATCCCTATTTACAGTAATAAAGTGTAATGTGAAACAGGCTTACCACAACTAAGAAAATTAGACTTCACAAAAAGATGAGAGATTAACTCGTATATCTTATTTTCATTGTTAATGTTATTAGACATCCAATATTAAGTTCTAAACAAAACGTGAATAATTGCTTTCTAGAGTTTTTTTTACCGTATTCCTGTGAAATGAGGATTCAAAAGTATAAAAGCCTGTGGATTCAGGAGTGTTACAAATAGTCTCTAGAAGAGGTGCTAGAAAAAAACATTAATCCAAATCTTAATCATTCTACAATTTGTTTATCTTTGTTGAAATAGCAAATATTTATAGAATTTGAAGTTAAAGTATAAATGAAAATGAGCAGTTTATTATTTTGAAAGTGGCCTAACTCCATTTTTCTGGTTACCTTGGTTTCATGCATAACTTCATGTTATTTATCAATAAAGCATTCAGGTTGCTTCTATTCCGAGCAAATACGCAATAATTCTTGACACATAAGTAGTTCAATAATTTAACCGTGTACTTTGAAAGTGGCCTAACTCTATTTATACTTAAATTTGATATTTACTATTGATTATGTCGAAAAGCAGTGATGAAGTTAATTAATGAAAGTAACTTGGGATTAAGGTATCCCAAGTTGACTACTTCAGAAGCATATTACAAACGCAATATGTATGTTCAAAATTTGGGTATTCACAATTTTCATAACGATAATGTTTACATGTACGTTTAAGATCAAACTATTGCATAAATAGGTGCTCAAGAAATTATTTCATGCATTCTAAAACATGTTAAAAATTTATAAAGTGAAAGACGAATTATAGCTTACAGTGAAATGTGCGCCGGGCAAAATATAAACATTAAAGTAGCTTTAATGTGGTTAAAAATTGTCCAACCTTTGAAAAATGACATGAAAATCATAGATCTCAAATTTTCAATATCAGCACATTCGTTTTTACTAAATTATAGAAATTTTGGCGAGGTAGAAATGCCATTAAAAATTTACTGTTCTTTCCCCAAGACTATTAAAACGTGTTGGAAAGGAAATGATTTTATTGCAAATGAAATGAGACAAGAAGATTTTGTATAAATAAAATTATTAGAAAACTCAATTTTAAAAGGGTAAAGAGTTCTTATGGAGAATAAATAAACTGCTTAAAAATATATTGGATATATTTCGTCAGAAATGAACATTGTAAAATTTTTTATAAGACATCAATTAATGAGAATAAAAATTTTAAAGTCCTAAATTTATTATCACATCGGGCTAGACAAAGAAAGTTCGAAAATTTTGTATTGACACCACTGTATAAAAATATTAGACAGATTACAATAGCAAAATTCAAGGACATAATTGACCTATTACGATATTGTTTTACAATAAATTTGTATGTAATTTTGTACGTTATGTAGTTAAAAACGCTTTTATTAGCATAAATTATGTTTCCAAAGAGTTTTCCATCTTCCCAACAATATTTACGATTAATCAATATAAAACTATGAAATTTATATGCAATTGATTTGAAGAATCATTAACTTAGGATAATATATTTTTTCATCAAAACAGTATGCGATAAATGATGAAAACATATGTGTCCTATGAGCTAGAACTATTTTGTGATGTTACCCACAAGGAAATAAAATACTGTCGCCTCTTTTAATATTCGTTTCGATGTAAAACACATTAAATGACTTTACTCGCTTTAGCATGCATCATTTCTTCATCGCAAAGGAACGCATAATATTCCAAGAAACAATTTTGTTGCTCCATTTGATGTTACGAGAGGAAATATCTCGTATTTCAGCTGCAAATCCTATATCATTCTCAAATAAATCTTAATGAAATAAAAGAAATCGTAAGCTTTATAAGTATCCAAAACATTGCTTTTACTATTTTGAACACTGCTCGACACAGTAAACACAACTCCCTGAAGGAAGCAGGCAAATAACATGAAATTTACAAAATACATTAGCTGAGGTAAGGAATGGAAATAAATAGAATTTTGGCACATCAAGCGCACATGTGGCACCACTTCAAAGCGTTATTTAAGGCTTATAGATTTCGACGATTTCAAGTTCGGCAACTTTGTTTTTCATGTGGTTTTCCAAAAGGAAAAAAAAAAAAAAGACAATCAATTATGCCTCATAAAAAACAGTGATCATATTTTGATCAAGTATCACAGTTCGACAGTAGATGGATAGTTTTCTACCGAGACTGAGAACTACCTCGGTGCTCGTGTTGGAAGAAACCAATCAGCTGTAATGCAGATATGTAATCCTTTGATGCAGAAGAGCACGACGGACCGACGTGTTTGATCGCATCCACCTTAGTGAACCATTTCACGTGATGACAGGTAAATTGTGTACATGACAGAGACGAATCGATCAGTCACTCTCACGAACCAAAGAACAGCCCATTCAGTGTGTAACTCATCATCCATTGTCTGCGCGTACCATTATCTCCATTTACAGCAAAGTGGTCTGTCCGTAAGATAGCCATTGCTTCGTCTACCGATGAAATTGTTTTTACTGATGAGTCACGCTTCTTTCTACAACACCACGGTGGTAGCATTTGAGTTTGGAGACATCATGGAGAGAGAAAGCTGAACACCAACGTTATGCTCCCCCAAATGATCCTGCACAAAGTATTATGGTATGATGTATTAGATATCATTCTTGCACTAGTACGCATTGCTGATACTTTAAGCATCCAGCGCTGCATCTCCGAGATGTTGGAGCCAGTTGTTTTTCCTTATATTTAGGATTTGCCCATGGTCATATTTAAACAGGATAATGCGTGACCACACGTGACATGAAGTGTCCAAGGGTTCTTCGTCAATAGCCAGATTGAATTCCTTCCCTAGCCTGCTCGCTCCGAATCTTTTGCAGATAGAAAACATGTGGTCCATGGTTGCTCAACGATTGACCAAGATTATATCCCCAGATGCCATACCAGGTCAACTTTGGCAACGTTTGGATGCTGCTTGGTATGCTGTACCCCAAGAACATATTCAAAGTCTCTTTGAATCAATGACGAGGCATGTGGCAGTGGTGATGTCCAACAATTGCGGCTTCTCTTTGGCTATTTGATTTTGGCAGGAACCACACTTCACAGAAGTCTGTTAATTTATCATTTGATAATTGGTCAATATGTTATCTACAAAATAAATTTTGTTGTGATACCTCTTGTTTTTATTAGTGTTGCTATTTGGGTAGCCCGCAGTGTATAACAAAACAGAAAGTAAAATAAAACAGTAGTAAAATTTCAAATTTGACAATCCATTTTGAAAAAAGTACTTATATATACTGAAATATAAAGGAAAGATTTGTTAGAATACTTGTAAATAGGTAAATATTGTTTTAGAATTACAAAATTGGATTAAATAATTGATCTTTTCAAAATTTACTATAAAGTTTTAAGGAAATAACGAAAGAAACTTTACAGAAATCATGTCAGAATATAATAAGATATATATATATATATATATATATTAAAAAAAAGCCAATCAATATTTAAAATAGAAAAAGTAGAAGTTAGATATGTGCAGTTTATGCCACGATGTAAGCTCTAGGTCTAAGGAAAAGATAATTTCTACTTATAAATTTGTAAACTCGGGCATGTTAAAGGGCTGACAACTATAACGCAGAAGAAATAAAAGCCTATAAGAGTATGGATTCCACTAGTTTTATTATTTATTATTTTGAGTTTGTTTTATCTGCAAGGCTTAAAAATATTAAATGGCATGAAACAACAATGTTCCCCGTATTTCATTTAATGCATTATTTTATCTTCTGCTTATTTTCAACGTATACTATGAAAACTCCATGGCATCACATAATGAACAGCAACTGAAGTTTGTTGTTAGGCATTTGAGGTTCTTCATCGTTTTTCCTTCGGAGAGAAAATATTTTTCATAGATTGTTACCATATTGTTATGCCACAATGAAGGAAACTTAGAACACTTACAAGCACCTACCTCAAACGACGTGAAAAGAATATCTGCATACCCTTATTTTGGGTTAAGTTCGTGTAACAATATGTGATATATACAAAAGGAGCATCACCATATATTCGCTCTGACGTAGAATTTTTTTAAACTTGTTTGCGAAATGAATGACAGGAATATCAACATAACCAACATATAATAAAATAATATTTTTTATAATTACATGAATTAAGTTTGGACAAAGTTAAATGATATTATATGCAACGTGTATTATGCATAAATATCAGTACATTGAATTCAAAGTTTGTTTTTGCATTAAGTCATAAAATACAAAAATGTGAGGGGATTCTGAATGATAAATTAATTAGTCATCACTTTAAATTGTCTTTCTTGTATGCAAGTCTATTAATGTTATAGCATTCGATCATACTTTTCAAATGAAAATAATTTATTATGTTATCTGTTTAAAATTATATCCTAACTAGTAGATACGATGTAATCTCAGGGATAAAAGTAAATGAATTAATTTATTCAGACACAACTTATTAATATATATTATCCTAATATGAAGTTATTTGTTTTTGAATACCAAGGTTATATAAATTTTTAGATCTGTAGCTTTGTTTCTCAGTCTTTTTATGCATACACTAGCTTTTCATGGTCTTTCAGATTTCTATTTCTTGTTATAAAAAGCTTTTAGATATGTTTGGAACTTAGATAGGAATGCACGACGGAATTTTGTCTTTTCATATTGTATTCCTATAGAAATTCATAGGTTTTGCCGTTTCAAATGCCAAGAGGAAAAGAAATCAGTATGGTGTTTCAAAACTTATATTAATCTGACATATCCAAATAGGTCTCAAGAGCTTACTTAGCTACACTAAAAATACAAGTTTTTTGTTGTCCAAAAATGATCTAAATTAAATATAATACATTTTCTCACAAAATGTATTTACAACAAACATTCATTTATATGTAATAAGTTCTAATTTAGAAAAATAAAAAGGAATGAATAAATAAGAAAAGTTTAGTTATATAACTATTAATTGGCATAGCTGAAATTCCCCCAACCATTTCTTATTTCATAAGTACAAATTTTTGAATTTATATGAAAAGACTGCTGAGAATTTTACTGCTTCAAACTCTCAACAAATTTTATTTAATCGCAGGAATTACGTCGAGTCCTTTGAAAGACATGGATCACTTGATGGGAAATAATACTCTCTTATAATTTTATCACAAATTGCGAAATAGGCGATCATGAAATGAACAAGTCGATATTTTGGTCAAACTTCAAATTTCTGCGATTATCTTAACAAGTACTTCAATAACATTATATCAGTCTCCGAATTACTGGATTTATCTTAATTAATATCATAAATAAAACGTTTCTGCAAGAAACTTTGAGAATAGAAAAATCTCAGTAGAATCATTAATGTACGCTTCTTTTTTTTCTCTTTTTTTTATCATGGCTTAAAATAAAATCAGGAAAATGATGATATTAGTATTGGGGTTAAAATCAAGAGTCCTCCAGTGAACCAGAAAATGATAAAACTGAAAAGGGTATTAAAGTCAAGAAATTTATTTTTAGAATATTATATTCAATAGAGACACAAGGTTTTCCAAATGCAGAATGGTTATTTTAAAAACAATTTATTAATTTTCAAATGATACAGGAGTATACGCAGAGACAGACACATTACAAAGACATTAGTTTCTACTTCGAATGACAAAATAATTTTTGAATATACACAACTAAAAATGTAAAACAACCATATCCAAGTACACTAAAAGGTTTCAAATATTTTAATCATAAAGGTAATTTTTAAGTAAAAAGTATATTTTTATTGAGTTGATGATTAAGAGCAATACTAATATAATAGTTTAGGAACTAAATGTTTTGATAATAAGCCCAAATATATATTTATGCAATAATCATTATAAGTTTATTTGCCTTTGTAAATTTGAACTTTTTTATTTTTGTATGCTTAATTTCTAAAATTATATAATGCTTTTTTTTTCAAAATTGTTCTAATAGTTAAATATTAAAAAAACACATACGTAAATATTTATTTATGACTAAAATTACTGTAACTGAAGTAAAATCTAAGATCATTGGTTGTAAATATTCAGAGCAGTAAAAAACGTGCTATTTGTACCACAACATTGAAACTATTCCTACTTCATAACCACTGGATTGTAAATATTATAGTTTTGATTCTGCGTAGCAAATTTCTTTTTATTTCAAAAACACCATTTATATTTGTATTATTTTTTAATCATTTTTTCTCTTTTTTCTTAAATTGAATTAGTTTGAATGACAGCATTTGCTTATAAACTCAGTAAGCAATTTTAATTTTATTTTATGTGAAATATGTTATAAACATATCATGTAAATTACAGTTGCTGTGTTTCAATTATTGTTTACCTTAATAACAAGTTCTGTGCTAGTGAATTGCAAATAATAAATGGCTCTTGAGATATGATGTTGTTAAGATCATATCTCACGTTAGAAGTTTAATAAAATATAAAAATACACTATTATTGCAGAAAGACAAAATAACGGCCTCCTTGGCATGTGTGAAGGATTTTGAAATATTATCAGACATGGAAGATGAAGGTGACCCAGACAGAACATGACTGATTGCGGGAAAAATTTTCCGAGACTTTGATAAAAGCCGTCAGTATCACTATCCAAAAAAAGAAGATGTAAGAAGAAACAGAGCGAAAACTTTTAAGCGTTAGACTAAAGTCGTGTTTTGAAGTTAGATTAGACTGGTTATAGGTCACTAGCCTGAGAAAATTTAACTCAAAAATCCCTTAAGATATTATCATTGCAGGTGACAAAAAATAGTATTTTTTATTGATAATTTACATTAGTGTTAAAGGTCACATACGTGAGCATTATTTTTTGATTTTATATTCAATTTTCTTTGTATTATTGCACTGTTGTCAAAATTAATGGGAGATTTATGGAAATTTTTAATTTTTACCCTTATATAGAGGCAAGAGAAAGAAAAATCACTTAGTGAACCTTAAAACACACTTAGTCATTAAATTTGTTCACTCAGATGGTGACATGCTATACCTGGAAATTTTACGTGATAGAGAGAAGATACTGTAATTAAATAACCCTCACGACTAAACTATATTTTTAAGTGAATGTAGATTTCTCACACCTAAATTGCATTTGAATGTTATTGCCTAATGAAAAATTGTAATATTTTTTTTAAGAGGAGAAATAATGCCAACACGTTCCTTACTTTGATAGTAGTCCCATTGAAGGCTATTAACATAGCAATTAACGTGCATTGCAGTTTTGTAGCTTGCATTGGTCTAAAACCCATGACTGTCTGATTGATAGGTACAGGATGATGATAACACACTGTGCTGATTCTCATTGGCTCGTTCAGTTAAAACCAGTGAACAGTCACATATTTCTCAGAAGAATAATACACGACCATATATTGCCAGTATTGTATGGCTCCTCTTTGATATATAAAATTCTCGGCTGCTGCTTTATCCAGCATGCTAATCAGATATTTCACCAAAACAAAACAATAGTTCAAACTGATCAGTGGTTGTCAAATAACTGGTTCGTCATCATAAGCCAGTCACTCGATGATGTGAACACAGTTTCGATGAACATTGACATCGTGTTGACTCAATATGTGTAACTATACCTTTCTGTCAAACTCTGTATGATTCATGCATAAACTGTTATTGCAGACAGATGTGTTTGTTATAAATACTGGTTTTTCAATCTATCCTTCCAAGTTTCTTGAAAATTTAATAATCTGTTATTTCTTGTATAATGTCTTTGTTGATTAAATATTATTTTGTTAAATTGAATTTCATTCTGGCATAATTATTTTGATGACCAGTATTGCTTACATAATAAGATTCGTTATACTTAGAATTCTCACTAACTTTAATGCAAATGGGAAAAACTGATAACATAAAAAAGGCAACAAAATGTTTCAACAGAAGATGGAAATTATTAATTTCTGTAAAGATATTTTTATACTGGATATTTTTCTTTTTTGTATAATGTTTGATAAGATATGAAAAAAAAATGCTTGTTTGATTAAAATTTTAATAATACAAGACAAACGATGTATCAAACAATACATTTAGGTCAATGATGAGGTTGTTCTTGAACTTAGTTCGAATCAAATAAAAATTTATTACCTTGCGATTGTTTGTAGTCATTATTATTTTGATTAATTTCAGATATATTTGCCTAGAAATTTGAGTGATTGATGAAGCAAAAGACATGATTATTTAATAATGACAAAATAAATAAAAAAGAAGAAAGAAAATTGCAGAAATAATACCTTGACAGAAAAAGAGTTCGAATAATTCATCCTACATACAGAACTAATTTATCTCATCTGCTACAGGGTATCCATTAAAATCTTATGTATGCTCTCAAGATGAACGTTTTTCATGTTGAGAATCACTGTGATGAACAATAATTGAGGCTATACAATATTATAGACAATCCAAAAATGACAAGAAATGTTACATATCTGAAAGTAATACGAAGAAAGTAGAGAAAAATTTTTGGAAAAATTAAGGAAATCCTTGAATTAAAAAGCAAGGGGTTAAAAATTTGTTGAAAACAGAAAGCCATTCTTATTATAATACTCAAAAGACAAGAAACCAAACAACACAAGTACGTCTATTGAACACCCACTGGATGTTATTTGGATGATGCACCATGATCTAGTAAACATGCACTAGACGCCCATAAATAATCCAATAGATCATCCACTGACCGTCCATAAGACATCCATTAGACGCCTAATGGATGTTCACAGATAACCACTGGTGGATGTGTTTTGAATATGATGTGATATCACACAATAGTAACCTCATGAATATAACATTACAGAAAGCGCATGACCTTAAAATTATATATTATTATTTTATATGAATGGCACATTAATATTTTATATGAATTATTTTTTATGAATGGCAGTTTTTTATGCAGATCCAAATACTTTGAAAGTCTATTAAAAATCTGAAACTTAATTCAACTGAATCGGTGAAATAAATATTAACAGTACTTAATTTTTAAAAACAATAATTTACCAAATAAGTTTAACATTAAAAACTGATCTAATTTTACAAGGATAAATTTTAAACTTATTTTCTGTTATGGAAAATTTTTCAGATGAATTCATTTAAATTGCCCCTCACTTTAAAGAAATAAATTAATAGATTTCCAATGCAAAATATTTTATTAAGTATTAAAAGCAATACACTAATCTTTTCTATTATATAATTACTTTCTTATGATTAAAAATAATATAATTAAATAATAGCCTATACTATAAAAAATTTATATTTATAATATAAAAATTTCAAAATATTTTGAATTATGCATAATACACTGTATAAATTGTTTAAAAAATTTTGTTCTTGAAATATTTGACATTAGTATAGCAATAACTTTAATCGAAATAGAAAATGCAATAATTTACCAGAAAACTGCATGTGTATATTGAATAAATTTATTCTTTTTGAGTAGCATTAAACTTTAGAACAGAAGTTGTAAAAATATATGGTAAAATTTTATATATTAACTTATCAATTTGCCAAATTTTCTATTCATTGACTTCTATCTCATAACTATTTTTAAAAATATAAAGTTTTTAAAAGTTGCAATTAAAAAAAAATTGGCTACCCATTTAATAATTTAAAATGACAAAGAAATGGTACATTTCAAATTTAGAAATTTGTTAGAGCTAAAATTTGCTAATTAGTGCAAAATATGCTTAATAGAATATACATATATAATAATGAAAAGAAAATGAAATGAGAAAACACAGAAAGGAGTTTTGTAAAATAAGTAAAATCAAAACACAAGGTTTACTGCTTAAAAGATTAGATTAAGATAAAACAAAGCAAAATTAAAAAAGCAAATAAATTTAAATTAAATTCAAAATTTAACCAGCAATCAATTTAGCAGATAAATATTTAAAATTCTATTTTAGAGTATGATATTAATGTGTTTAAGAAAATTTAACTTTTATAGTGTAATAGGTTAATGTAGCATTTTTTACAGTAATAGAATGTGTATTTGAAATTTAATTCAAAGCATAATATGAATATAGCATTTTATTACACAATTTTTTCATTTTATTCAGAAATCTAATTTATGCATGACGTGAACAATTCTTAATGCAGAGTATTAGTACTACATGAATAACATTTGCCAAAGCAGCATTCATTTTTACAGCATCTAAAAGAAATAAACATTTTAAAATTTGAAAATGTCAATTAAAACAATTCTAAACCAATTACTATAAACACACAATCTGCTGGTTAATAAATGTATTTTTTAAGTTATTAGCATTATTCAGTAATATTATCAAGAAAAATGTTAAAAATCAGTTAAAATGTAGTATCAATATGTGTAGAACATTCATATTAATTATTAAACTAATAATAATTAGACTATATTAATATTCATATTTTCTTAATTCTATACTTAAAAAGCATTTTATTGAAAACATTTCTCAATTACAGTAAATTATGAGGTATGTATCCTAATTTTCAATAATTTCTTTAAATTTTTTAAATTTAAAGAGTCATTGGTTGTTTTGGTTGGTTGGGTTTTGTGGCGCAAGGTCCAAAAAAGACAAGCTGCGCCATAAATTAAGATTTAAACAGAATATATAAAGTTTAGACAAAACCCAAACTCAACATTAAAAAGTTAAAACACAAAAATAAATGTATATATTTATTTTAAAATCTAAAAATGTATAAGTAAATGAAAGTAAAATAAAATTCAACAAATTTAAATAAAACTGAGGAAACCAATTTCCCTTAAAAAGGAAAAAAGGTTTTGGTGGGGTGGCTCCCCCACTAAATCATACATGGTTAAAAGGTCAGTGGCAATATATTTAAAACGGTATATGTTAAAATATGGACATGAAATTAAAATATAAGTAACTGTATATGGTACATCACACGTTTCGCACCATCGATTTAGTTCGCTTAAAAACAAATGTCTGTGTGTGAAACGTGTGTGTCCGATACGAAGGCGAGTCACTCTGACATCTGCTCTTCGTAACGGTAAAACTGATGATGGAATGAGGTATGGAAAGATGGCACGCAGTGTGTTTGCGACCTGCATACTCCATGACTCTTGCCAAAGAGAATTTACAAACCTTTTAACAATCCTTCTCACGTCGAAAAGAGGGACAGATGAATGGAGTGAGCACGATGCAGCTTTAGCGGCAGCATAAAGAGTCATTGGAGAAGAGAAAGGAAATTATATGTACCATATAGTGACACAAAATAAAACGTGAAAGTATGAACTTAAAATATTTTTAATTATTTTGAAACAAAACTTATTATGGGATTCTATGTATGTGGATAATATAAAACTTATTTATCTTCCTACTATTGATCAAAGCACTAATAATCGAAAATTGCCTTAACAATTAAAATCATAATACTAATACATTATTTTTTATACCAACTCTCTTTTTAAAAGTCTAAATTTTATATCTCTATAAATTAGGGATATCAGTTATTATATAAAATCTATAAAATCATATAAACTATGGAATTATATGTTTCATTACACAAGTTTTTTCTTTTTCACTTATAACTATTTTTTAGCAAATAATGAATAAAAATTTTCAGCACCAATGAATTTTTTTTCATATGAAAGATACCATTTTTCCTTCGAGAACAGAGTGTTTTTAGTTTTTTTTTTTTTATCAACCAGATAAGTAAAATACTTCAATGGAATGTGAATTCTGATACTATTTACCGAATTTTGATAAATAAAATATTACTTATCAGTGGAATAATTACTAATATTGGTAACACTCCACTTATTAGAATATCTTAAACAGAAAATCCTAAAATTAAGATGACTGACTTAAAAATTTATAAATTTACAGTGTTCTTATCAAATATTCTGTTAGTTTCAAATTGAGTTAACTAAAAACACATGATGCGTTTCGATTCAAGGAGTACCTGCAGATATAAATAAATTCTATTTATTGAATGTTAAAGCACATTAATTAATGGTCTTAAGTAATGTACTGCATGTAAGAGATCTGGAAGTGTTATAAATAATGCTTTGTCAAAAGAAAATCATATCATTAATGTGAGATAAATGAATAGATGATCAAGCAGAATGTACCAAGTTTGCTGTGCTCCATTAGATCATAACTCATCAACTCATCTGGTTCAAATAACTTTTAGTTTATACACGATTTACTGCATGTTTACTTAGATTAGATTTTAAAAGAGAAAAACGTGTACCTAATTCTTGAGAAACCTACTTAATTATAAACTGAAAAGAAATTAATACAACAGAATACAAGCAGAAAATCATAACTAGATACTTTTGGTATTTATGTATTAGCTTCACCACAGCCAATTTTATGCCAAGCCCAATTAGTGCCAATGGGAATTGCTTCATGATAAAACAACAGAAAATCATCATAATAAATTTTTACTTACATTTTACTTTAAGGAAAAAAAACAACGTTCATAAAATTAAATTATGTGCAGTAACACTAATATGTAAGTATCATATTTTTTGTGTATATAACAAAATAATAAAAAAGCCTAACAATTTGGAAAAAAAAAAACTACTATGATTTGAAAATTCATTTGAAACATAAAAACTTGAAGCTCTACAAATACCACATAAAAAAGTGTATGTTGTGTAACAGTTTGATTCTAATGTACTTACTAATTGAAATTAGAAACATGAAATTAATACAATAAAAACTGAAGTAAAATTTACATTAAATATTTATAAATATGGTATACTGAAGTACAAATAAAAAATCTCATGTCATTGGTTTCAATTTCAATATGAAAATGTAAGTTTAACAGCATAGCACTTAAAACTGCATACATTATAAAATAATTTAAGTTACAGAACCATAAAGTGATGCATTACAAAATAGTCTCATAAATGGACTAACTATAAAATAATCTACTAAAAAATTGATGCTTGAAAACTCTATAAATTTAATATTGAAGTTGGAACACTTCTCATCTGCATTCCTTGATTGATGACATATTTAGAAGGGATAAAAGGCATAGGCTGTAAAAATAAAAAGCAATAACTTTCAAAAATTGTAAACAGAAATATTAATTTAAAAAAAAATTAAACTGTGGGAATGTAGAAAAAGGGGGAGGGGGTTCCAATACCATAAATATTTTTCTCTAAACCTAGTGGCAACTTAAATGACAATTTTAAAAAAGGAAAATAATTTCTTTTGATTTCTAGAATAGAATAATATTTTGGTGCAAAATGTTAGATCTCTTAAATGAATTATATTAAGGTAAACTTTAGAATTAAATTCAGTGTTAATTGTTTTCAATTAATTACAAACATTGTAATTAGAATTTCAAAATGATATATAGTTATTATTTTAAGCTT
>JAPDSC010064003.1:3105328-3240052 GCA_026290005.1 Latrodectus geometricus
TATATATATATATATATATATATATATATATATATATATATATATATGCCACCCAACCTGTCTAGTGGTTAGCATAACTGACCATGGAGGATCTGGGTTCGAATCCCAGTCTCGGGCATGGATGTATTTTAACTTTCTCTCTCTCTCTCTCTCTCTCTGTTTCTTGTCCTTTTCTCAAATGATGGATGAATGTAGCCCGCCCTATAAACGGGTATGTGGTGGTGTGGCGTGGGCGATACTACTCGTACCTCCGTGACTTGGTTCACAGGTGCTCACTAAGTAACGATAAAATGAGTAGCAGTTTCCGGCCTTGTTGCGGCAAATGGGCTAATGTACTTACTTGCTCAAGGGTGCCCGCTATTAGAAATAATATATATATATATATATATATATATATATATATATATATATGTACTGAAACAAATGAGCGAACTATGGGAAATAATTTAAAATTACATTCAAAGCTTATATAAAATATTGAAAATTTTGATGGAAAGAACTGAAAAAAGAAGCTGCAATAAGCAAAGTAAAAAGTTATTATCCAATGATGTTTGGCAATAATTTACATATTAATATGTTCTACGATTTACACTAAAAACTTGCTTACCTATTACCAACAGCAGTGGAAATCTTGTATTATGTGCGTCTATTTGAGTTTTTAAATGATGTGACCAAACAAATCCGACTTAGAGTGTTTGATCACAATAGTTTTGGTTTGAAGCTCTTTTAATTATAGAGTCTGATATTTTTTGTCATTGTAGTTAGTCTTTCTACTGACACATGTTTTTTTTCCCTTACCCTTTGAGTCATAAAATTTATAGTTGTAGGCTTGATTACCTACTCAATTGGGGAATGAAGTTCAGAAGACGACATTTACAACCTCACTTTTGACTTTAGTTATTTATTTTATAAATAACTTATGAGAATTTTATATCCTTAATTTTAAAGTAAAAATTCATTTTCAGCAGTTATCATGTTTTGCAAACACTTTCCGTTAATAATAACTAGAGCCAGCACAGCCAAATATTAGCACATTGGTTTCATTTAAACAATTCATGAATTTGATTCCTTCCTTGGATTTGGATGTCTGTTGTGTTACGGAATCTACTTTAAACTACGTCCTGGTCTAATTAGCCATCAAATGGGGAAAAAAAAGACCGTTGAGCGACAAATAAATCAATCCCTCAATAATTGTGTATTTCACCTTATTTATATATTGCCAAATTTTCTAAATTCTCAAGTTTCATCAAACTAAGAAGAAACTTTTTTGTTAATATTTTTTACGTAATCAAGTCATAATTTTACTCATTGTATAGAGGAATTTATCTTTTCAATCATAGACCATTCTGCAAACATTGACATTTTTTAGCGATGAAATTTCATAAAAAAAATTAGAAAATTGTGTATTGTTGCTTTTTTTTTTCCTTTTTGTATTTATAATTTTGAACGCCTTCAAATACGGAACATGTATAAGAAAAATAATTTTTGTTTTATTTTTCGAAATTATGATTTTTATCGGCATATCTGATGATTTATGTCAGCATCAAATGAGGTAATAGATCTTCACTGTCTGTGTGCTTATCATCGAAACCTTTTACAAATCTCATATCTTTCCAATAGAAATTCAATATATATAGTTTTCAAAAGACCGAGAAATATTCAAATTCTTAGCATAAAGATTATTACTAACAACATTAACTTTGCTTAATATATCATATCATAAATCTAATATGCATATACTATTAAAATTTAGAATTTTTTTTCAAATGATTTGGTCTGACACTTTATGATATTATAAGTTGCTGGCATCAGAAATACGATCAAGAGTGAAATAAAGAAATACTCTTCCTCTCTTTAACCTCATTTTGAATAATTGATATTATCGCTTAATAGCTTTATACTCGCATTTTGAATTTTATCCAAGGTAATGAAGCAATTTTTTTGCGTTTGAGTTCTAATAATATATACAGACGTGATTTTTTAGAATCAAATCTTCTGATAATTTTAATACACTTTAAAAATTTTCCTATTTTTTTCAAACAATTTGTCACTAGAACTAGGAAAGGCTGCGTTTCATTCAAGTAAGAACTGAAGGATGTGAATTACTCTTTCCATAACATTCTGATAACATTTAATTTCTTGTAATAAATTTTGGAATTAGTAGTCAATAGTTTCATCTATTTATAATCCTTTTCAGAAATAGGATTAAGTATGTAATTTCCGAAAATGCATATTGCTTTTTCCTGAAGCTTTAATCATTTACTTATATCATACTATTATTTAGTTATATTATTTAACTTAATATTTGACAAATTAAGTTTAATGTCATTCTTTCCAGATTTATTTTATTTTACATTTTTAAAATCTTTTAAAATTTTGAAGCAAAGCAATAAATGGAATTATATTCCACTAAGTGCAATAATCAATGTCTTCTACTCTTTCAATATTCAGCAAACACCGACAGAAGAACACTTCAGAAAATTTGAGTCCATTTTCAAAAATTTTTGGTAATTAAAATTGAAAACAAGCTCTTGGTAATTTTCAAGACTATTTTCTATTAAGTTTTGTTCAGGGGCTTATAATTATGAAATTACTGATAAACCGGAGTTATGATTGGTAAAAATACCCTTCGTACTATAAAATTTTAGATTTATTCATGATTTCTTCAGTTGTTTCGACCAGATTGATTGAAAATCATTCACGAATCAAAGCATATTCTAGCAGTTTTTGATGCTTAAATTCTTTTGGTAATTCTAATAATGATAAAAATATTGATAGATTATTATCACAGACAGCATTTGCTTGAATATTGTCAGAGTTCAAGAAATTTATAGTAATGGTTTCGCAATGTCTATTCTCGAGATTTCTTTCCTTTAGAAAATTCTGGCATCCAATTAGTTTTTAATTTCGAAATATTAGAAAAATGAAGCAAAAATAAATTGTAAGTAAAAAATAATAAATATAGAAGAGATGATTATTGTATAATCTATACTGATCATGATAGTTTTCTTAATGTGTGTCAGTTCTTAAAAATATTTTATTTGTATACTGAAAAACACTTAAAATATTTTAAACCTTATGGAAATCAATAAATCAAGCCATAATGAACTTGTGAAAATTTTTTAGTTTAAAAAAGAAGCAACTTTTTAATTTTAGCATGTTTTATGTCCTTTTTATTTCTCTACTGATCTTAACTGTATTTTGAGCTCAGTGTTATTTAGTAATATGTCAATCTTTTCTGGAAAAAAGAAAATTTAAGCTCATCTTAATTGGGTAATGTATTGCATTCTAAATTAAGCAATTATATTATTTTAAATACTTATGCTTGTTAGGACATGATAATGGATTGTTAGTTATTTTTCTAACAATCCATTACCATGTCTTAGCTTTGAAATATTCCATTCTATTTTAAAGCTAAAACTTGAGACGCTTGTCACTAAAACAAAAGTATTTAAAAAATATCATTACATGTTTTGGCGTATTACGTAAAAATCATAAATACAGTGTTGAAAGTTCACTTATTTCGTTTTTGAAATTTTTAATGTAAAAAAAAAAAAAAAAAAAAAAAAAAAAAAAAAAAAAAAAAAAAAAAACATTATTTGAATAATTATTTTCAAATCACCTTTTTCAGTTAACAAGTTAATTTAAGTTTAACAAAAAATATTAATAAATATTAGCTTTTCGCATTGATATTACGATTCTACTTTAAGGATAATTTAAAAATGTCAATCTCTATAAAAACCATATGATAGATAAGAGTTTTGAATAAATTCTTACTATTAATAAACAACAATATGTACAAAATAAGGAATAACCAGCTTTAGTTTTTTGACTGGTGTTACTTGTTTATTACGTTAGGAGTTTTTCTACAAGTATTGGACCAGCACTATCCTACGTCATACGATCTTGCACGGCGCGGTGTAGATCTATTAACTACTATTAACTACATTTTTTTTTAAATATTGAAGAAAAATAAAATATTGAATTGTTTCATTCTATTTATAAATATTAATTTAAGTGTAAGAGTTTATTAGATAGTTAAAAAAGATTTAAAGTTTTACATAAAATTACAAAACTGTTTGCTCATTCCTCTTCTATTATGTTGTTATTTTATATTTAATTAATAAGAATAAAAAGATAATAAGAAGAAAAATTTAAACTATTCCAACATCAAATTTTTAACTGCACTTGAGAAATGGATACATATCAATTTTAAAAGATTAAGATATGTATGTACTATTTAATTATTAATGTAACAAAAATTAGATTCTATATATATATACTTATTTCTTTGGAAATATAATTTTAAATGATAGATTATAAAATTGACTTAAAAGGTTTTACTTACAAATAATTTGCAAGTTTATTTTCATTAACTTTTATATGAGATCTTATATCACAATTTTGATGATAAATTTGTTATCAGGAAACTTCAATTAATCTTTATTTAATTGATCTATTTAGAACTTTATTGAATGTGTTCATACTTTTATTTGCATGTACAATCTTGGTTTATTTACAAGTTAGTTATTGTATTTATCTGGCAAAAATAATTAGACCATAAATATTTTATCACATATAGATATAGAGTTTGTTTTTCTGTTTTGCCGCCGCTAATATCTTTTTTTGAGTAGATTGATATATAAAAATTCATTGGTAAATAACTTTCAGAATTCTCTGTTCATTAATTTTGATATGGAATCTGATATCAATGATTTGTGATTCTGAATTTGCTGTCAAAAATTCTATGCACATACATTTGACTGATCTTGTTTCTAAAATTTTCATTCATATGTGCAATTGCTTTAAACTCCATATACATAGTTTGAAGACTACTCAAGTGTCTGTATTTTGTGTAAATAACAAAATGCTTTTAAGTTTGGGAGCATTTATGATATGGTATTTTTTAATTATCCACTCGACCATCAAAATCACCCTGTTTTTGCCCAGAAATATTATTTTATAAAAAGCCAAAATAAATTATTATTTAAAAAATTCTATACGAGTATTTAAACACACTGATTGAAACCAAGCCTATAATTCTCTATTACAATATAGCTACGATCTTGTAAAATTCATAGTCGACAAGTCAATGTATACTTGTCTATAAGAACTTTTATATATGGATCATTAAGAGGATTATTAATATTAAACCATCAACAAATGTAAAATGTGTATTTTGCTATATAGATTAATTAATTTCCTTTTGACAAAAAGGTTTAATACACCTGATAGCTGAACAGAACGAACTGATAGCTGAATGAACAATACTAACTTTAAATATGCGATTCTAATGGTTTTAGACATGATAAGACAATTAAAATATAGAGATATTTTTCCTTATAAATAATTTATATAATTCTCATATCATTATACAGAGATATATTTTAATTACATTGGTTATCAAAAATTAAGGGAAAACAACCAAAATGAAGATGATGCAAAAAGTTATCCGCGGAATTTAATGAAACACACATTATGTAACACATGGGAAGGTACAAAATAGCATTAAAAGAAATACCCAAACAATCATGGGGTTATAAAAATAGTATATTTATCCAACGAACAAATAAATGGAAGGTGTAAGTTTGGTATAGGAAAAGTATCTTTAATATGGGGTATGATCCCCCGTGAAGCAATGCAACACTTGAAGCGTATTGCGTTGTTCTGAATTATGAAGTTTGTTAATTGTGTAGAAGTCATTCCTCTTCCAAAGCAGTTGAAAGGGTAGCTAGGATCCTAGGAGGTGGATTGAGAGCAGATACTATTCGTTTTAGAGAGTCCCAAACATGTTCGATTGGGTTCAGGCTCGGGGATCGAGCTGGCCACTGCATGCACTCAATTGTTTCCTGCTCAAGATAAGTATCCAATATGACAGCCCTGTGTGGTCATGCATTATCATCCTGTAGCTCGAAAGCATCACTTATTGCTCTGGCATAAGGATGCACATAAGCATCCAGGTTGTCATCCCTATAGGTGTGAGCATCACATTTCCACTGGAAAATAGATGTAGTTCTGTGCATCCACCTAAATAGATACCGTCCCAAACACAGACACTGCCTCATCTGTACGCATTTCTTTCACGGATGTTTGATGGATGAAAATAAGTTACATTCTCTTTAAATGAAAAAAACAGTTGCTATCGCTTTCGAAGCTTAACCTGGACTCCTCTGTAAATAGGACAAGCCTCAATTGTTCACGCATCCAGTGAACATGCTGACGTGTCCATTGTAAATATTCCCGCCGCCTGTGGGGTGATGTGAGCGGGAAGCAAATGACTGATTGCCTCACATAAAAAACACGTTTGTGAAGTCTTCGACGCACGTTTATCTGGGTACCAACCATCCGAAGTATACAGCGAGGTAGTATCTGAGTTCTGTCGGAGCTGTTCTTTTCCTTCGTGTGCATAATGGCAAACATCGGTCACCAGTGTCGGTACCACGTAACCGTCCTTGGCTGAGCATCCTGGATACCGAATCCGTGATTAGAAATTGTTTTCAAAGTCTTTGAATCACAGACGGATTACATTTAGCCATCTAGCCACTTCTGTCTGGCTTTGTCATGCCTCTAGTCTCCCAATAACTTGTCATCAAAATTTTTCTGCCAAATGATGCCTGAAGGCCATTGCTTTGAGACATCCCTTTTTATGCTCCTCTAAAATGACGTTTATTGACAGCAGCACCACCATTTTACATAAAGTCATATTGTTCAGCTTCTTTTACTTATCAACATATTCAAATGACTTATATTATGACAACATATTAAAATGACAATTTCTTTTACTTATCAACACAAAAGTAACGACAATTCTATCAAAATTGATTGACTAATTTTTGATAGAATTGTCGTTACTTTTGTGACTTTTCCTTAATTTTTGGTGACAAATATATTTACAATCGTAAATTTACGACTTAAAAAAATCCATACAATTTTTTTTATTGCTTTTGACGATTTACAATATTTATGCTAATGCCCTATTTTTTTTGTTTCATTTTAAAATTACATTTTCTTCTTCTTTAAAAAAATAAAATTTTTTTACAAATTTTATTAGATATAGATTCAAAACATGTAAACTTTATAAACTACCCTACAATCATATTTTGGAGTAGATTTCAGTCTCCCACCATTGAAATTTATACGATTTCTAGTCCATTATTATTAATATTAAACATGCGAATGAAAGTTAGTTAGCTTTGCATTCATCATGAGTACCCTTTTAACAACTTTTGATTTAAAAAGTTTTGCTTTTCTCACAAGTTAGTTTTAATCCTCTGATAAAAATAAAGCACTTATTATGTATTATTTTTATGTTACAAGCACAGTTTATAAATCATTTTAACATATTCAAGTATTTTTATTTTGATAAAAAAATATTTTTAGTGATTTTTGATGACATAATATAAAAAAATATTGGAAAACTGATCGTTACTCAATTTAAATTTCTAAGAAAATCATTGTATAATAAATTATTTTGTGTTCATACTACTATATTAAAATCAAACAAATTTTTTAAAGTTATAATAAATAGAAAAAATTATGATTAAATTAATCACACAAACAAAAATTAATGTAATAAGATACAAATTGAGGAAAACATTAAATTTGCTTAAAAATAAAATTAATATATGGTTTGGTATTAAAACTCTTCAAATATAGGAATTTCTAATTTGCAGTGTTACTTTTTTTCTGTTGACAGTACTTTAAATAAAATGTGCGTTTTACAGTATGTTAGTTTTACATTTAACTAAAAATATTAAGAAGAAGTAAAAAAAATTTTTTTATATTAAATAGTCCTGAAAAATTATATTGAATTACATATACTTATATTTAATATGTTATGGAGCTCAATGATCCGAAATAAATAAATTTTGTTAATATCTAAGGTTAATTTATTGTTAATATATTAAATTTTTTTAAAAATAAAATACTCTTCTAGTTTATGAAATTTTGAATTTTGTCTAACAGTTAGTTGAATCTGAATTTTTAAATTTTTTCCTTTATTTTCTATTTTCTAAAAATATTTGACTGGATTATTAACTGAATACTTTTGGTATTCTATCGAATTATATCGTAAAATATGAAGAATAACAAATAATTCAAACTTCACAAGTTGAATTCATAGTAAAATGTAATTTATTAAATTCTCATATATAAATTACATTTTATAATATTAATTCTGTGAAAAATTTGTATAAGATTTCCTAGCAGTTAAAATAAATTGATCAGTCATTTTTTAGTTATGTTACAGATAAAACATTTGATCAAAAAATTTAAAACTTTTTTGAAAATAGTTTAGTTAATACTCAATTTAAATTTAGTTAATACACACTATTAAAATAAACTGAGTTAGTTAAGTTAGTTGATTCTAATTTGCTATTTTATATACTAATGCCAAAAGTACTCACCTATGTTGATAAAAGTCAGATAATAAGCAGTTTTTTCAATCTCATTTTAATTTTTAATTAAATATTAATAAGCAAAAAATATTACAATGAACTTTTAAAAAATGACAAATTTCAGTTGAAACGTTAATTTATTACTTGCGGACATTTATTTTCTACCACAAAATTTATGGAAAATTAAGAAAAAAATGTAAAGCACTTTGAATTGGCTAATGAGCCATACTTTTAGATGTATTATTTCTTAATTCTAAATGACAAATAAATGGAGGAAACATATCTCTTGTATATATATCTTCATATGTATATATTTCCCTTTTTTATTATAAACTTAAATCTTAAAATAGTTGTTATGTGACATTAACAACACATGCTTGAATATCTTAATTTAAAGTCAATCTTAATTAATCTTAATTGATAATCATTATGTTCACTTATATATTAAAAGAGTTAAAATAAAATAATTATACAAATATTCTTATTTGTGACAAAAATCATCATTATGTGCTACCAATTACTATTTAACATTCATTTATTTCAATAGAAGTAATTTATAACTCTTTAAAGTATTAATGGAAAGTTTAATAGAAACCATGTATTTGAGCTAACATATAGCTAAAGAAAAAAAATGAATTAATTTCAGTAAAATTTATCATTTGCGATAATTTGTGTTTTGATAGAAAAATTTTATTACAAAAATGCCAACACAAAAACTATTTAAATTTGGTATTTGTAAAAAAAAGGTCATCTTATACAGCCTGTGCGAACTGAGAAAATTGTCAATTTACTTGATTCAATAGCTTATATCAACATCGTACGAAGTAAATGATTATTGTTAGCAGTATTAATTATTAATAAAAATATTATTTGCTAAGTGAAATAAATATTTTGACTTCTATGGCTCTTTATCTCAATTCACAATGTGAAAAATGACGACACTAAAATACGCGGTAAGAGTTGGGCTTCTCTTCTAAATTTCCTAGAAAATCATTGCCATTCAGCGATAAAAAATATTTTTAAGGGTCTCTTATGAAACTTAGTTTCAGATCATTGCTTTCAGACATGAAAAGCTACCTTACTAGCCAACGAAATTAATCGAAACAAAAATTCTGTATTTTTTATTCTAAGTTGCGCATTAGAATAATTCAGATTATCATAAGTACAATTAATGATACCACCTTTCATTTAATTAAATTTAAATAATCTCGTAAGAGATCAATATAGTCAAAAAATCTACAATTTTTATCAGTTGGGTGGTTTAAATAAGTTTTCTTAACTTTTATATTCAAAAATACTTTTAATGCTTATTCACTTTTATCTAAATTAATTAAGTTCGAAAAATGATGAATTAATTTGCGCTTGTGCTTTTATTCATTTTTGAAAAATGCGCAGTTGATTAGTGTATGTTTTAAATTAATTATTAATTAAGTTTGTCATTTTTATCTCATATGATGACTTTGACACGAATAATTCAAACATTATTTCGCTTATATGTTTAATTAATTAAAAAAAATTAAGTTTATTACTTAATATATTTGAAATATTTTATATAAAATGTATATTGTATTATGATTTCTCTAATTATAAATTTTTATCGTTTGAATAATGGAAATTAAAACACCTTGGTTATGTATATCTATTTCTCTCTCTCCTTATATATATATATATTAAGTCAGATACATTTAATAGATAAAGATAAAACAAAGAAGAAACTATACAATTTAATATCAATAAGACAAAATCAGGAAAAAATCAAGATAAACAAACAATGCAATAGGGACCACGTTTTCATCAGGAGGGAAATGGTCAGCTATGCAAAATAGACACCCTTTTTTGACAAACACGAAAGACAAAGGTCTAAAAATATTCGTGATATTCCTCCGTGAAATGCGGATACATAATTTATATCGACATTTCACACAATAGCTGTTTTCCGCTGGTATGATTGTCTATAATACTTATTTACTGATTAATGTTATATTTGCTTTTTCTATACATTGTATTTATTTCTTTATATTATATTATATTATATTATATTATATTATATATATGTATATGTATATATAAAGAGTGAACGATAAAGTTTGAAATTCTATGTATATAAAGTTTGAAATTCTGAATAATTTTTGCATAAGGAATTTCCTATTACCTTCTTTGTTACATGAAAACTTAAAATGTTCTCATGGTTAAAAATTAAAATTTCCATATTGCTGTTTTAAATAAAGAATTATTGAAATAGCAATATTTGAAAATCAACAACAAAGTGAATCCAATTAAAAAAAAAATCGGAACAAAAGCCATTGGTTTAGAATTGTTTGCCGAAACATTCATTGAAAATTCATCCTTTCAAAACATATAGTTTATTCTTATGTGAGTGTGTTTAAAAAGTTGCCGTACGTTTTTCAATAATATAAATCCTTTCAAATGGTAAAAATGAGCTTGTTTAAAACGTTCATTTTATGTATATTAGTTAAAAAGCTTTAAATTTTTCTTTAAAAATGCAAATTATTGTGCATCGAAATCTGGTATTTAAGAATCAATAAAAAGAAATAAATGATAAAAGACATAAAATAAATAATGCTTTATTTCCATATAAATATCTCTCAACAATATTAAAAATTATAATATATTTTCCATTTCTTCAATCAATGATAGATTCTCGAGAATTCTAATGACATGAGAGTTTCTAAAAAGAAAAAAAAAACTATTTCGTTACAAAATTATGGCAGCAATAATGTACTCAACATATACAAATATACAATAAAAAAAAAGATACATAAATATAAGAAAAATTAAAATTTGAAAAAAAAAATATATTTTGCACAAAACCAACTAGAAATTTAGCACAGTTTAATTTTTTTCATACTTTTGTTGCTTCGAAAGATTTGATTCAGAAATACTTTTTTTTAATTCAAATAATATAAAATTTCTGATTATTCACAAAATATTCCAGAATTTTTTTTAATATTTTAAAACAAATATTGTTACAGTTATGAACATTTTTACTATATATGTTTCTAAATTTTGGAAAATTAAATTTAAGTTGCTATATTTATGAGGATAATTCTATTTTTCTATATAAAGAAAATAGGAATTTTCACATTATTTACAATGAAAAGAAAATAGGAAAAAATATAGATACAGATTTTTAATACCAAATTATTTACATTAGAAATTGATATTATGGTAAATAATCTGAAGGCAAAATTCTCTCTGTGAACATGGTATTGAATGAAACATCTATTTTCCAGAAAGATAAAGTAAATGAATGAAAAGTTTTAAATGTTAATGGAAGAATAATATCCTGCAGGTTTTTTTTAAACAATTTGAACACTAAATATAAACGATAAGAAAATAGATTTATACATATTACTAATGTACTAAAATATTAATATAACTAAATACTATAGTAAAAAAATAGTTTACGAAAACGTTTCAGAGATAAAAAGATATTTAATGGTGGAGAAAGTTTAAATATACTAGGGATGTAAATTAAATAGTGGCAACATAACCTTGAAACTCGCAGAAGGGCAGGCATGCACAAATAGGAAATAGGAGCGGTGAGATGGTGCTGTTGTCGATGTGTAGAGTGCAAAAAATAGTCGATCTGCTTAGAAGGGTAGTTGTTGTGTGGTGTTAAAGTGAGGAGAGTTTCGTTTCCATTTCTCTAAAGCATGTTTTCATAAGATAATCAGCGATCGTGGCTTAAAATCGAGGTTACGCGTGGGATTTCGAGGATTAGTGGAAGAGAGTGTACAAATGCTTTACCGTACACGACAATAGCACGAAGTTTAAGCACTTCGTTTGGGTTGGAATGAGACTGCGGATTTGCAACGTACAGGTCTGCCCTCCATTCCTCAAGAGCAGATTGACATCCTGAGTTATCTTCTTACCATAGACCACCGATGGACTGTCCGAGAATTATCCTTAGAGGTTGGTCTGAGTCATCAAACGATGTGGCACATAATGAAGAAATCTCACAATATGAGGGAAATTGCTTCCCGCTGGGTTCCACACCGATTAATCGAAGTACAAAAATAGCATCGGTATGCACCAGCTGGTACTCATTTGTAGAGATACCGCAATGAAGGAGACGCATTTCTGAGGCGTAATGTCATGATTGATGAGACATGTATAGAAGCCAATGAACCTGAATTAAGACGTCAATCAAGTTAATGGAGTCACCAAAGTCCACCCCGTTCACAGAAATTTCGACAGGAACTTAGTCGTGTGAAGGTTATGCTGATTATGGCATATGACTTGAATGGTGGCGCTGCGACGCAAACATCCATGTTTATTACACAACAATATTCCTATTGCATTGCATGACAACGCTCGTAGTAATGTCGCAAACAATGTCACTCTCCTATTGTGACAGTGGCAGTGGGAAATCCTGGACACCCTCCCTACTCCCCAGACATTAGTCCTTGTGATTTCGATCAGTTCCCGAAGTTTAAGGAACCGCTCCGAGGTCACCGATTTCATGACGCTTCTTCTGTACTCCATGCAGTAGGGTGCTCGCTCGTTCACATCGAAAACCACACCTTGCCACTGGTGTACATCGACTTCCCGACATTTGGCCAAAGGTTGTAAGCTTTTCTGGTGATTAAATAGAAGGAATGTAATGCAATTGTACTTTTAAACTCATTAAAAATTGATTTATACCTATGTTGCCATTACTAAATTTACAGCCTACGTAAAATGTTATTACTCTATTTATAATGCAAATCACAATTAATATTGAAATACTTTTCTAAGAGATTTTCAGAAGTTTTTCATTAATTATTGCATAAAAAGATTCATAATTTTATTTAATATGTATTAATGTAAATAAAATGACAAAAAAGTTCTGGTTGCAACCTCACTTCATAAACATTTCTATTATGCATTTTTATCAAAATAAAAGATCTCTCATTCCTGCATTATACATCTTTGAAAATTTAGTGTTATCAACAAAATATCTGTGCCTTCGAATAGTTCTTCAAAATTCATTTCTTAATAAAATTTAAAAAATAATAAAATTTATAGGTTCAGAATTTTGCAATTTAGTATGAAATTGTTGTTTGAAACCGCAATTTTTTGAAAGGAGAGCTGACTATTCAGCTACTATCACAGCATAATAGTACTACACATTAGCTTGCTTAGCATAACAAAGCAATATAAAATGTATTCCCTGTAGATAGATGTCATTGATCCATATTCAATTTAATTTTAAATGAAATTTTTCATAATAATAATTTCATTTAAGTCATTACCAATGGAAACAATGCATGGAAATTGATGGAAAAAATAACCTGTAAAAATTATTATGTATTTTATAATGTGTTTCAATATTATATGATAATTTTTATTCGCATGTGAAAGGTTTTTATTAATTTCATATTTTATGAAAAACGTATTCTTTTTATTTTATTGATATGCTTATTTGGAAAAATTCATTAAAATTAAAAAGTTCTACATTATTATTATATTAATAATTATTAAATAATGCTATAGATAAAAGTGCCAAATTTTAATTTTGTATTATTCATGCTATTTCACATGGCAATATTACACAAAAAATCAAATGCTGACAGTTTGCTGGATAAATTCTATGCAAACAAAAATTTTACAAATTAAAAGTTTGAAAATAATGGATTATAAAAAAATTGGGATATAAATGGTGTGAACAATATTTGGATCTGAAAATATCTGAGTTTATAAACACTCTGAAGTACAATAAAAATATGAGCATACAGAAAAACAATTTAGCCAGAGCTACAAAATTTGCCCTTTTAATTTGATTTGCCGTCTTCTGAAAATGATTGACTTTTTATATAAATGGCGTGTATTTGTACAAAAAGAAACACTTGAAACAGTTGATACTCGAATTCATGCATAGTTGGAATTCAACTATAATTTTTAGTCTTTAAGATTTAAGAAAACATCTATTTAAGTACTTGAATAAACTATGAATGTTCGACTTAGAAAGGATTCACACATTATGGCCCCTATAAAAGCAGGTTGGTCTCGTAAGCTACCAGCCAACATTTTATTTGGATTGATACGGTAGTTTCGAAATATTGATAACAATGGATCTGTACTCTCCCATGGCACAATACAAAGAAGGTAGAAGGGGGAGAATTCAAGAAAAGAGCCACGAGTAATTTCGACGGTATTTTCCAAGTAAAACATCATCCGTATCGATTTGGCAAATCTAGTCTTCGCAAATGTTAAGATAGTTGGGAACATTTCATGAACTAAGAGAATGTCACTTGGTTCAGTTCAATCTGGAACAATTTGCAAAATTACCTCACGAGGGCCTTGTGGTAGGAATATTGTTAATAGTGGAAGGTTCCGTTTTTGATCCTAATTACTGTTGAGAAGCATGAGATGGTATTGCGTTTTTGCTTTTCACCTTTAAATGTTTCTGGGGTGATGATAAAGAATTCACCGTTTCTTTTCTAGAGATGTGAATATGGTACAGTATTTATAAAATGTCTTTTAAAAAAACATTCATTTAAATGAATACCCGGGAATAGCCTTCTTAGAGTACAATACTCAATGGGTGTATAAATATGTTACACCAGTCTAAAGCTGGTAAGCTGTCTCCTACGAGGTACAGAAAAATTAGACAATGAATATCCCAAACATTGAAAAAGAAATGAAAATGGATAATTTCCTTCGGTATTCTGCATGAACGTATATCGGAGTGAGTATTTGTTAATTACGTTAATCTGCGCTTTAGGTCCCCTACTCTGCCAACTTGGCGATAAATGCACCAAGTGTGGTAAATCGGACGTTTTTATCCCTAATGAGCTCTTTATGGCAACCTCCGTAGAAAATAATTTGAAGCACTTTTTCGTGCATGCTCATTAATTGGTTTTTTTCTTTTAGCATTTTCATTGGTCGTTTATTAGTTTCAGTTTGAAAAATCAGTCATTTTCATTGGTTGCTAATTGCTTTTGAAAATCGTATTCCATTATCGCCATGGCAACAGCGTTTTTGGAAACGTGCCAAGTACGGGACCCACAGCACACTTTCGCCAAGTTGGCAGAGTAGGGGACCTAAAGCGCATTTTCACCGTTAATTATTTTAATTATATGAATTTCATATAATTTGACGCATGAATATTCCCATTATATGTAAAATATTATCTCAGAAAGCATCCCGTGATGAAGTTTAAAATACTTTAGAACAACCTTCATTTTTTAGTCAATCTTCTTTACAATGTGAAAATCGGGCAATGCCTATGGTGGCAGTGATTCAATGAAAAGAATACGTTCTTGGAAATAGAATCTGTGTTACATACCATTTATTGTAAAACAACGAAAATGGGACGTTACGCTTCTACCTTCTGGTGCACGTTTGTCGGATTGAATATTTAGTATTTTCTACCTTGAGAAATGTAAACATATGTTACTATCAATTGAAAACCTGGAACGTAAAATACAACTGTGTTCAAATAATTTAAAATGGCCTTCAATTATAGTACCATTCGTTACGGAGTTAAAAGTTGGGCAACGTCTGCAGACGTAATGATATTTTCTGCGACAAATCTTACTTTCTTACTAGTGCTGATCACAGTATATGTTTGTAGATAAAGATAAGTTACCCAACCTACCCCTTATTATTTCATAGTATAGAGCTACAGTATCTGTTATGACATTTTGATGTGCTATCTGCTGATATATCCGATTACTTTTATTTGTGTTGCAAGGTACTTTGAGTGCTTGCAGATGCATGTTAATGAAAGCTTGTTACCCATCCTCTTAAATCTTTTATGTGCTTGATAGCTTGGGATCCCAATGTCCCAAGAGATGTGCGGATTCTACACACTTCTTGGAACAATGTTTACAAGGATATATTGTCTATATAGTGTCCATCGGGTCATCGATGTCTTGCTCTAACAGATCCGGGTTTGGGGCTCGATCGGAATGCCAATTCAGGTTTCTTGGGATAGCCTCAATATTAATAACCATTCTTAAGGACTAGTCGGTTTGTTTATTAGTGTGCAGCAGCTACGGATTATTTGTTGTTATATTTGTTGCAAAATCTAAGCAGAAAGGCTTCAACAGTTTACTATTTTTGACTTTTTTTCTGAGTAATTTTTTGTAATAGAAGGTATATTAAAGACGTTTTATTAAATTTTCCATTATAATTTCTCAGAATTCAGATTTAAATGAAATATTGTTTGCACTGGGTGAACTTTTATGCAATACCATTTTATACTGTAATGCTTTAAGTTTTTATATCGGAGTAAAGATTGCTATTTTCCAAGAGATAATACAGAATATATATATTTTCATATTTTGAAATTTTTAACAAAATAGATTTCATCAGCATTATCAATATTGTTTTAAAAGAACAATGTAAAATACTCTTGGTTTCTTTCTTTCTTAGCAATTAAGACGTACTTATGATATTTCATATTTTTTAAAAATTACCAACAGGAATTAATATGTAATGAGAATCCCTACCAAGAGCCACTGAAATATTTGTGTGTCCCATACGCTTATAGCCCTTTCTCTATATTAATTATATATATAATCATTTATATTTTTAATCATTAAATTGTATTTTCTAAAAATATTATTGATAATGTTACATTTTTATTATGTTACTTTTAACCAGTTTGTATATAATGTTCAGCAAAGTATAATCAGAAAGTTTAAATAATTTGTTCTTCACATCTATATAATGTAAAAAATAATATTTTCTAAAATATACTAAAAATGTTACTAGAAATCAAAAATAAAACGATGTCTTATTTTATCTTTATTTTTATTCAAAATATTAAAATAAAAATGATTTATTTAATATGAAATATTATGCAGATAATTAACTTTTCCTTTATAAATTCAGTGAAAGATAGCTTATAAAAAGCATATATTTTATAGAATTCCTTTTAGTTAATTATCTGAGTGCAATCTGAGTGAATTTAATGTGGCGAATACATTTGAAAGGGGAAATAAATAAAAAGTGACAGAAATGCACTTTTTACGTCATTCTACATGAGAAATCAATAAATTTTGAATAATTATAAAACTTCAATTCCGTTACATACTATTCACTAGCAGATGGCCCTGATAAATATAAAAATTAAATATATAATCTAGGATAGATATAGAGAAAAAGAATAATTCCTCTGATACTAGTAAATTTGGAAACATTAAACTATATTTTCAAAATATCCATTATGTTTGCAACTTTCAATAATTTTCAGTCAAATTCGGAGAAACTCATGTTTATTTTACAACCAGAAGATTCTCATTTACATCAGAATTAGTTTGTTCTAGCTCCAAAAGTGTTATGAATTTTTTATGATACTTGTTCCTTAAAGAAGTTAATATTTTGGAAATATCGTTACATGACTACTGCAAATTTCTTTATAAAATATTCATGACGTTTTTAATCATCTTCAACAGCGATTTGTTACATATTAATAACATTCAGTTATGTATACAAGTTTATGCACATGCCCAAAAATGAGATTGTGGAAATCAATTTTCAAATATTTTTCATTGCTTTATCTCTATGCCTTATATGTCTTTATACCTTCATATGTCTTCTTCTTTTTTATAGGTATATATCATTTATATGTAATACACTTCAAAATTCATATAATTACAAAAATGTATTTAAGTAAATTATTTAATTGAGTAGCAGAAAAATATATAGAATATTAAAAAGGAAGCAAAAAATAATGAAATTGGTATGATTTCACCAACTCCTTCGATAATACTTTTTCAATGAAAATACTTTCCTAAAAATTTGCTTTTATAATTTAAAAATCACTTTAATGAAATTAAAGTACCTTGTTAATCTTTCTGGAATTTTTTTTTTTTTTTTTCGAATTACGGAATGAGATTGCTTGTTGAAATTTTCATCACAGCCTACGAGTTTATGGAAGCCATAAATATTTACCCTTTCTAATCTTCATGCATAAATTTAATTTTAAAAATTATTCACTTTTGGTATACTGTGCAGCAAAAATATTAAACTTTAGCTTTGAAAGTTTTTTTAAGGGCTATGGTAGGTGATATAAACAGTAAATTGAATAAGAAATATTTTAGATTATGTTATGTAGTTATCTACATAACATAAAATATTTCTTCGTTGTTACATAGGTATTTTTCTTATTACCCAATAAAAAGTTTTTCGATTTGACTGCAAAGATGTTTTTGTTTTAATTCGTTTAACTTAGAGAATATTTTGGACACAAATTACACAATTAGAAATTAAATAGAATATGCTGTATTTACATTTGATAATAGATGTACAGTCACATTTGAAAACACTTGGCTGTCACTTTTTATTGTTAAATTAAGGAAAATATGAATAACAAAAATCTCAAGAATCATTAAACAATTTCTATTGCCAGGAATTACTTAATGTGTCAATCCGCTTTCAGTTTTTGTTAATTTCAAAATCAAAAAAGTTTGATATTAAGGTATTCGAAATTTAACATCAGTTCTCAATATTTTTTTCATTAATGTTCAAACCTAAAACTAGGTTCAGTCTCATATAAATTTCTTGTGGTATGAGGTCATTTTTGTGACATCTTTAAAAGTGACTATTAACATAAATTCCTAAATAAAATGGAACAGAAAACTTTTATAAAGCTATCACAACTTTTTAACTCCCTTCTCTAAAACTGCTTACTTGAAGTGGAGGATAGATTTCTTCCTCTTTATTTAATAAAAACTTTTTCAGTTTTTCTTCATTTATTTCTCCAATCAAAATACATTCATTTACATAAAAAGAAAATGTACTAATTTTAATCTTCATAATTGAACTCACTTTCTGATGCTGAACACAAAAACAAAGGTCTAGAACTTTTGTGTCATGATTTTCGTGTTACAAAGCAGAAAAATATTAAATCAAAGGAAATTTGCATTACATTTTTAATAAAGTTTTTTATACAAGCTCTCCATTCGTAAAGAATGAAATGGTAAAACTACTATTAGTCTGTTCGTTTGTTTTTGTTTTTTGAGTACTATCTAATTTATCAGACCAAAACAAACCGCATACTGATAATAACTGAAAACAATATCTAGATATTTTCAGAAATGACATGTTTTCCTTTGAAAATGATTAGTTATCGCAAGCGATGTTATTTAAGATTGACTCTAGAGGATTCGAGAATTCTGTTGTTGCTTATGACCAAAAGATTGAAATTTTGAACATGTTCTCAGTCCCTGATCTTTGGTAAAAATTTTGCCATGAAATAAACATTTTGGAGCTCATAAAAGTGTATAATTTGTTTAAATTTTGAATTTTTTCTAGAAATAACTTGAATATATACCATGTGGAGGAATAATTTAGCAAATTTTTATTAAACCTGGTCTTCAGTCCATGTTTGAAACAATAACAAATATCCTGGATTTATTCTATAAAGCATTAAACATTTTGAAATGAAAAACTACTCATAACTTAAACAGATTGGTATTCATATTTTTTATTTTATGTTTATTTATTTTTAGAAAAAAGGAAAAAGACTGAAATGGTACCTAGTTTTCTCATTGGTATAACTCTTTACTAAGGATGCAAACAAAATTTCTATCGCAATGAATGTATCTAATTTACTACACAGAAATAAGATGCTATCTTGAGTTCTCAAAGTAATTTTGGATGGTCGATGTAAAATATAGTGTATGTAATAAATAAGAAAAGCATAAGAATGTGCATTCTTTGAGTTTTTGTTTTGTGGCCTCTTTCTGCGTCTTCTTAACCCTTTAACGTCATCATTTTGCCTCAGTAGCTAACTGAGTTATTCCACAATAGTAAATTGTGACGTTTTCGGTACATTCGTACCTGCCGGCAGCAATAAATGTTGTTTTTACGTAAGGAAAAAAAATTCTTTCCTTACGTAAAAAAATTGTTGACCATAAAGGGTTAAGGAGATATACTTCACATTGACTTTAACTACATCTTTTAATTATCACTAGCTTATAGGAAATTTAATGCCTCATCACTTGGGTTAAGGAGATGGACTTCACATTGACTTTAACTACATCTTTTAATTATCACTAGCCTATAGGAAATTTAATGCCTCATCACTTGGATGCAGGACATTATTTCATTACTGTGGAAATTAGATAATCACATGTATGGCAGATAACTGGAACTTTTGGTTTCATTACCTGCCAAGGATGGAGACAGGATGGAGCATTTGTGTCTGAGAGAGAAGAAAGGTTGGTTGGTTTTGTTTTGATTATCAGGGGTAGCGGAAGTCCCGGTCGATGTAAAGTGTATATCTTAGAAATGAGGATAAATGTCTAAATCACTGTTGTGTGTTAATGCGTAGTAAAAGGTATGTGTTATTCAACTTTCTTGGCGATGACAGGATCATAAGAACTTCACAAGTAAAATTTAATGAGAAGAGGAGGAAAAAATTCTTCACCACATTTAAGTTTCATCATTACCGACTATCATTTCTTTTAGGATGTAAATAAAAATTGAAAACTTTAAAAATTTTTTAACAGTATTTACT
The DNA here is from genome assembly GCA_026290005.1 of Latrodectus geometricus. Classification (NCBI taxonomy): domain Eukaryota; kingdom Metazoa; phylum Arthropoda; class Arachnida; order Araneae; family Theridiidae; genus Latrodectus; species Latrodectus geometricus. The sequence continues at coordinate 3,126,203 of JAPDSC010064003.1, forward strand.
TAGTAGAATTGGGAATAATTATAACTATAGATACTAATTTTTTATTAATTTACATGTGATTATTCTTTTCTCAAATAAAATATTCTTGTTTCAGAAATTCCTGTTGATGCCTTTAAAACATTTTTGATTTCAAGTGTAATAACACCTAATTTTTTTATTTTGACATAGAATAAAATTCATGTATTCCACTATGCATATATATATACTTTTTGCATACAACTTGAAATCGTAATTTGTGCGGTTATGTGGAAGATTTCTATTTTATACATACTAAAATCTGAATCTGAAAACTAAAACGTTTTAAGAGCCTCAAAATCTCAAATACTTTAAATAGCTTTTAAAAGAATAATAAGGTAAAGTACTATAAAAACCGATAATATTAAATATAATATACATTATAATTATTTATAATCTATTGTATATAATTAAAATATATTATAGAGATTTCTCTCGTTTTTTATTAAGATTTTTCTCCCTAGACATATTCATAAGAGTTTACTAACTCATTGAACATTGGTTTAATTGCTTTTTTAGAACTTTCATTTCTAAATGTCGGAAATCTAATAATTATTGTAGCCTACTTTTAGAAAGACAATTGCCTGAAGTTAAGCGAGATAAGCATGTGGCTCTTAACATAAAAATCAACTGTATTATTTGTATAATGTACATAATAGCAATCACCGTGCTGCTCTAATGAAATGTGGGTTTATTTAGATTCTTCTAGTACAATATATATCAATACTCTATTTCTGTTTGAGATTTTTTTACTGAAACTCAAAGATAGCTTGAGCTTGTAGAGGAAGAAGTTAAACGACAAATCTATCATTCAGTTTAAACATATATATACATGAATAGTGTTCATCAAAATTGTTTTAAATTTCTATAAATTTCAAAGTCTTTCTAATTTGCACATAAGACAATTATTAAAACATGTTGTTAGAAGAAAATGAAGGGAAACTGATTCATAACCTAACATGTCTTTAGAATTTTTGTTCTACATATTTTAAGTAAAATTTCTTCTTTTATGTAAATAATTAACTTATTATATTGTAATTAATAATAAGTTAATAAATAACTTAACTTTTTACATAGTTAAAAAAGTTCTTTATTTGTACAAATAAAAAGTGAAAATATACAAATAAAACACTTATTGTTAATAAATAAAATTATTTTCTTTAAAATACAGGCTATTCATTTAATATTCATGAGTATTAACGTAAATAAACTCTAACAATGCTTACAATATCGTAATAGCCGAAAATTATTAAATAGAAATCAACTATAAATCTTGTTCGAGAAAAATCAGTTCCTCTGACTATTTTTTTAATTCCCCGGGTATTAAAATTTTACTTAATCCCCAGTATTGAAATTAGACTATATTTCTCTTTATATATCTACAACAAATAATTAAAGCAATAAAATCCTGAATTTTTACAGAAATATGGAAAAAATGGATATTTCTAATGGCGTGTTGCAATCATTTGCTCTTTGTTATTCATCATTTTAAAACCTCTCTCTCAACAAATTCATTTTATTCTTTTCCATGTAAATTCTCATTCCAGGATACTTATAGGTCAGAGAAATCACCACAGGCACTATTACACATTAATCTTTATTTTTTTTAATTCTCATTCTGGAAAACACCATTATAGATATGGTTAAGATATTTCGTTTTACTAAAGATAAAATCTTCGGCTTTCACCTTTACACGTTTTTGTGATTTGCATTGGAAAATATCTTATATGAATATAACTATTTAAAGAGAAAAAGATGGCAAATTATTTATTTATATAAAAATGTATCTAAATATAGCATTATTCATGTTAAAAAAATGTCAAATTTCTTATCAAAATCTTCTATATAAATATTTATTTATATCAGAACATGACTTAAAACAATAATATATGTCAAAAATGACACATGAGTCAACAAAAAGTCATTTGCTTGTCAATATGTGTTATTGTTTTATTAGCAAGTTTGATTCATCATACAAGTGATAAAAATTGACAGATGTCATGTGTGAAGTAAATTAATACTAAAATAAGAAATTAAAAATTAGACAATCAGTAAAAATTGCGTATACTGAATATTTCCGCCCGTCTTTTGCGATAAGCAAGGCAGGACATTTATTTTTTAAAAGAGATAAATATGTATTATTTATCAATTCCATATCAACAGAATAAATTGAAAATAGTGTTTCTCAGAGTATAAAATTTTCTAACTTGCTTATTCTGAAGTTGTAGCTTGAAATAACTCTTGCAGAACAAAGGTGGTATAGTAAGTACCACGTTAAATGGTATTTTTTATTAGTTTGGTGGCATGAAGTTACTACGACATAAAATTCTCTGCATTTAAGTTCAAACATTTTATATTTATATATATATGTTTATAAGAGTTCCTCTTTAAAACACTACTTCATGAGAAGAATGCGTAAATTAATATTCTATTTTGTCAATGCATCACAAAAAATAAATAAATAAATAAAAATGAACTCATTGAAAATTTATTACTGTGTGATATTTTTTAATAATATTGTTAGAAGAAATTCTTTTATTTTAATCACAGTTAATTGCAATGTAAAAATTAAAGTTGGAAGCTAAAAAATAACAAATTTAATATAGTATATTTACTCTAATAAGAATATTTTAATCAGCTCTGTTTTACATCTTCAAAATTTGAAAATTATAATTCAGAAATCTAATATTAATGTGTACAAATGTAAAACATTGCATCAAATGTATTTCTTAATTAAGATATAACTGCACAAAATGTATTTTATATCCTAGGAACTCCTTTATTGTTTTGTTGATATTCTGATGCAAAAGTACTTATATAAGGGCTCTGAAATTTCAAATTAGTAATGCATTTCTTTAATCGTTATGCCTTTCAATTAAGAAATTTCACAAAATCTTTTAGAAGGGAATTCTTCTAAAGATTAAAAAAAACATTGTATAAAGATTTCGTAAGAGTTCAGATGTAATGTTTTAAAAAAATTCTGTGAGATAACTAACGATGTACACAATTCTCTCTTTCATAGGTACTTAATTTAACATGCGTGAGACTGATGTTTAGAATCAATGTGTTTATGCTCATAAAATTTAACGTTCTAAAACGTTTGTGTCACATGAGTTGTATAAGTCAAGGATCAAAATAACCACCTTCCTGGAACGGGAGAAGAGACTTCTTTCTAGAATTAACAATTGTCGTTTCAACATTGCGTCAAAAAAGACTGGTATTGTGGAATGTTATCTTGTTCAATGTAGCTCATTCAGTTGGACAAGTAATACTCAAAATTAATTACTGGATTACTTGTCTAAGAGAAGGGTACAAAATAATTACAGTTTGATAAACACAATTTATATCATACTTTTGTCTGCAATTCTAAAGTGATTCGAAAACAATTGTTTCCCTGAGTCTCACTTTTCTCCTGATTTACCAGTGTGACATGGTCCTCATTGTTATAAGTTATCCAAAAGTATTTTAAAAAAAGAAGCTATGGGCTTAAATTTACCAAAGTGTAAATTTATTCTGCAAAATTATGTTGGGTTTATTATATAACCAAACATATTTTTGCAGAATTGTCAGAATAGTTAAAATGAAAATCAAATCGTGCTTCAGATTATATGGCAATTATCTTCCTTGTCATTTTTTCATTCATTTTTGATTCAACAATAGCATAAGACCATGTATGATTTTCAACTATTACTCTGCAAATATTAATTAAACGGTATTCAGTGTTTCTGAGAGCAATCTATAGATATGGAAGACAGCTCATTAATAATTTTTACTAGCTTTACGCAATTAGCAACCATTTTGCAATTTTAAGCATGAATTCAATGCTTATATTTATATTAAATTTTATAATATATTGAAAGTTTAACACAATGAAAATTTATTTTTATATAGCAGTGAATCTTCATAGTTTACAACATTTTATATATCCTAGAAATGGATAAAAAAATATAAAAAAATTTGATGTTATTAAAATTTCTACCACTTATTGAATGTCCCATTCACAGAATATAATTTCAAAAAAGTTTTCTTATGTATAAAATAATGCAATTCGTGGTGAAGAAATTTTCTGAAATTTGTTTTTAGTAGTTTATTCCAAGCTGTTTGGGACCATTTTTGAAGGAAACTCACATTAGAAGTCATAAAAAGTTTCCTTTTTTTATCGAGGAGTTAACTCATTGCTGAGAGGGGCCAAATCTTCGAACTTCTCCACTTCTTTCACAGTCAATCCTTCTTATAAGTGACAATTCCAGTTTTGCATAATAATATTTTGATTAATAGTTACATATTGTTTTAAAAGTAGGTTGTGTTGAAAAATAACTGTTTAATTTTTGTTTGTGACATTTTATTTTTTATTTTATGTGTAAATATTGAATACATTAGTAAAAGATTGAAAAAAAAACGGAAAAATCTTAATTGTCAGTCGACTGAATGCATAAAATGCAGAAGAAACAGATTTCCTTATACCTATATATATTTTACTGAACGAAAAGACAGAACTCAAATAATGCAAAAGCAATTTGCAGTGATTAGATTTTAAATGTAATAACACATTTAACTTTTTGTGAATATTCTGAATGTAAATTTACCTGTAATGTTGCTTTTGAGTATGATTTAAATGTGAAGGGGGTTTAAAAGTGATTTTAGTAAAAAGAGAAAAAAATGTATTTGATTCCAGAGGATTTTCTTACAGAATGAATTTCTTAGATTGTGAATATATATTAAAATCTTTTTTCATCAGATTTACACAAATTAATTTTCCTAACAATAAATAAAAAGAGTACTTAAAAATACTTCACTTTTATACGATATCAATGAATCTATGGACTAAATTAAAATGTTTACACTTTCAAAATAATTTTCGATTAACTTTGACACCAACTAGAGAGTTATGTTTAGCGTGATAAATCATCGATTATAAATGTTTCATCAAAAATTTTAATAATTATTTTTATAATTATTTTTCTAAGGTTTGAAAAATTTACACTTCAAAACTCATTTTGTTTAATTGGTCCTAAAATCTTCCTCAAAATTTTTCTCTAGAAAATCCATAATAAGTCTTATGAATTATTTAGCGTCGAAAATTTACTTTTATAAACCGCAACAGATCTTAAAAGAGTAAATATTATAATTTCATTTTTTAATATTAACCTATTCAGAATATCCCCTTCCTTAAACAGTTAAAACATCTACTTATTGATTTATACTGAGAAAATCAATGAGTTTCCTCAGTGCTTGAATTTTATCGAAGCCCTTGTACTCAAATATTAGATGTCATTTGATAATACATCTACGGGAAAATATGAATTTAGGACATTCTTTTCAAAATTTATGAATCTGAAAATTTTTATATGGCAGTCCTCTAACATAATATCCTTACATGCAAGGTATTTGATTATTCCTCTGAACACTGGGTTCTCGTTTTAGTGCTGAACGTTGGGTCTATCTTATACGAAATATACGACACTACTATTGGAATTATTATTTGGTTTTAATTAAAAATTTTATTTAAAAAAAGTTCTTTGGCTCACGTCAACATAAAAATTCTCAGAAAAAAACTATTCAAATGTTAATAGAATTCTGTGTGTTATGGAGAAAAACGGTTCAATTTTCTTAAAACGAAAAAGTAAGCACTGTTATATAAATATACCACTGTTATAACTATACCATAATACTAAGTTTATAACATTAGTGTTATGGTTGTTATAAATGATCTAAATGAATTATTATTTCAATCTAACTCTTTAACTGATCGAGTAAATAACTATGATATCTACTAAGTTTTTACATTTATATCGTTTTCAGACAAAAATACTAAAGGGAATGGTTCAAATGAGTACAATACATATCCAGGCTACTTTTAGTATAATATAATTAAAAAAAAAAATCTCACCAATTTCTACATTTCATCTCTGATATCATAAAAATTATTAATATTGAGTTAAAAAAATAATTATAGTTAAGGATATAAATTTAACGATATAAATTAATATGTAAAGCACATGATTATAATGAAATATAAAATGAATAACTTACAAATAATTTCATTCCGTGTTTTATCCTGTGGTCATTTTTCTACACTGGCCATCCATAACGACTAATTGCCTGATATCTAAGTATTGAGGAGGTAATCCATAGGGAACAGCATAGGAGAGAGACATCTGCAAATAATTCATATGAATTATTAAATAAGCAGTCATACAATTTATGACAAAGAACATGCAAGATCCTTATAAACATAGCTTTTGTGATTGGCAACAGAATACACTTTAGAAATCTCAGAGAGATAAATGAGTAAGGAAGAAACATAGAGAATATAAAATATGCATACTTTCTTCTAATTTTTATTAGAGATTTGATAACTGAATGGAGAAATATTAAGATTTAAAAAATATTTGAATATTGAAAATTTAAATCTTATCATCGTTCTCACTAATCTTAATTTTCCAAATTTTTAAATTAAAAAAAATAGCTCATAGTGAATAGTCATAAAATGTTATTATAATTATTACTTGCTCATGTGGTTACTTTTTATATTTTATTGTTTGCATATCGACGTATGAAGAGAATTTACGAAAATAATACAAAAATTATTAATAAGGATTTTTTTCTTTCCTTATATTGCACATAAAAGATTGCATAAGACTGGAGAAGACAACGATATTTTCATTGTTTAAAGGAACTCTTAACTATTTATCAGATAGAATATGTTTGCTTTCAGATTGCTTAACAAGGAGAACATATTTCGGTTCTCACATTAAAATTCCGTTACATTGAGGCCAATAGACTGAAAATACCGCATGGGATTGTCATGTTTTAAACTTAAAATGCCCTATATTCGTCAAATCCTAGTTGACATAATGTGCCACGTGAATTAGTTCTTTCCTAAAAGCCTAGAAATTAGAAATTTTTCTCTCAGCACTACAAGAGAGGGAACTGATGTTTTATGTAGTGGAGTACCCAGTGGTTTCCACTGGGTACTCCATGTTATCGATACTCCAAAAGTGGGGGAGTCCTAGTAGTTTAAAAGCTGGGACCAAACAGAAGACTCCCAAAATTGGCCTACATTATGACCATGATCTATTTTACATGTCCCTGCCACCATTAGTGAAAACAACGGATGTTCGGCTATTAAGGTATAGAACTTATTATCTTCCTGTTGCAAGAATGACACCTTTTTCGCACAAGGCACCTTTACCTCCAGTCTGGCTTATCCAGTTTTCATTATTATAAATGATTGTTCACCAAGAAACACAACCTGATCATAAGACAAAAGTATTCAGTCAAAAATATCGGAAGAGTTTGAATATGATTTTCACACAAACGAATATTTCTAAGCCATTCCAAAATATCCCTACCAAAAATATAGAGAAGTTCTTCCATAATTTAGATAGGAATGTTTTATTTAGTGTCTCTGCTGCTTTTCCAAATATACACTCTTTTAGAGGGCGTGAAAATTGTAATGAAGCTTCGTCTCATATTATGTTTTGTCTGTCAGTTGCATGGATATTTAATATTCTCAGCGCAAGTTCTGTTGCTTGGATACATTTCACAGATTTTTTAAAAGGTTTTGAAATAAATATTTTACCAGGAATGCTTCCAAAATACATTTCATATACTCTCGTTTCGGTTAATTACTTCGAAATTGTTAATACCCACTTGACAACTTGACCAAGAAATAGGTGTTATTTTAGAGATTATCTAAGAAATATTATCTTAGATTTTATAATACCATGTTTAAACTTCCCATCTATTTCTGCTCCGAAAATAAATTTTAAACAAGTATCGCAAGAAACGGTTTTACTTTATCACTATGCAGGCGCATGGTAACTTGATACATAAGGATTCTCCTAATGAACAAAAATATTGGGGGAATGTAATGATTCCAAAGAAGTCTTAAACTTTAACCCATTTAAAAATCAAAATGTTCATCTTATTTCATCTACCACACGCATATACAAATTATGTATAAATATATATTAAATTCAATGTCCAATTTCATTGTACTAGATAACTATGTGAATGCTGTTTTGGAAGAAAATACTCTTTTTTTGTATTACGCAATATTGGTTTTCAAAGTAAACTTTGAAAAATTAAGTCAATGTTTAATGGGAAAAAACGTGATTGTCCTCATTATTTTTTTTCTAAAATATTAAAAAAAATGTGAAAATATAAGGGATATGTGAGGTTTGAAATCTTTAACTGCCAAGTTTTAAAAATAATAGAATCAGTTAGATTATTTTTTTTTCCTTGGTGGGATTATTTCATTCATGAATTCTTATGCATCGAATGAGAAAGAGAGAGATTAAGCAATTATATTCGAAATGATTAAGACATTCCTTTAATTGAAAGTTGGGAATGAGTTAATGTATGATCAAAACACTCCAAGTACACACACACTCACACACACACACACATATATATATATATATATATATATTTCTGTTCTATTCAAGATATGAACTAAAAAGACAAACATTACTGCAATGAAAACAGAAACAGAAATTACAATAAAAATATTTTATGTTTGGCTTACAGAAGTAAAGAAAACTAGGAATTATTAAAAATCACTTTTTTGATTGAAACTTTAGTTTAAAGTACAGTGAAGCTCTACCGTTTAACACATAAAAGTGTACAAATAACAAAATAGTTTAATTAGCGCATCTCAAGACGAGGATTTCTGTCACGAAATGAAGTTACGTTAATAGATTAACTAAAAGCAAATAGAATAAGGAATACATGTTTAAAAACTCTCTTCAGTTACAAAGTTAATAATTATTGAAGTTGGGATTCTTTTCAATTGCGTTCCAATGTATTCTGACCAATGATACATAAGTAAAAACGAAAACACATTTGCTGAAGACGGCAAGAGCAGTATTTTTTTAAAACTCGAAAAAAAATGCAATGTTCTTAAAAACAATTGTTTTGAGAATGTAGAAAGAAAGAAAAATACGATGATTTAAGTATTTTCTCAACTCCCAGTGATAATTCACAGATGTCAATTTTGAAAGAAAGAAAAGAAATATACTTTTTAAAGCGCACTCATAAGAAATAGATGGCACATACCACATCTACGTTATACTTAAGTAAGCAAATAGCACATTTCTCTTAAACAATCATGTTCATCATGCATAATTATGTATGACAATATGTTTCTCGTAAACTACTTAATTTTGAACGTTGTCCAAGATTCAAAAAAAATGTATTATGGAAACTATTTAAAAATACGATTGACAGTAGGGAGGAGTAAAGAATAAAAAATTCAATTATTTCTGAAAGAAAAAGAATTTAGGCTTCTTAAATGATGATGTTAAATAGCCGATTATGAAATAAAGCCAAATAATGGTTTGAAAAGTAACATTTCAAAACGTCATGAGTGATAATATGTATAGAGTAGCTAAAACTGAAACAACTTCTTTAACATTTAATATAGAACACAGCAATTTTAATCTTAAGTTGGGGTTGCTTCACACTTGGCGAAAAAAAAACATTGTGTGTGTGTATTTCATGTAATAAAATACAATGACATCTGAAATATACATTGATATAATGCATCATAATTTAACGGCAAAAATCTTAAATAAAGAATTTTTGATATCGATTCCGTGTTTCTTTTTCTCTTTAAAACCATGAGTATCTTCCACACACGTTGAATAAACTGAATAAAATATAAAAGAGTTTTTTTGTTGAGATAATTTAGACAAGAATTTGTAAATGTATTTTGATTTATCCTGCAAAAAAGTATAATCTCTCGCAATGTCCGCCAAATACTTTGAGATAGTGTAATTATCACACTAATCACAATTGAAAATAAGAAGTAATTCAATCTCAATATTCTATTAAATTTAAATTGGGTTTTGAACAACTACAATGGGTGAACAAACGAAAACGTTCTACGCAGGTCAATCAAGAGTAAAAGACTGGGACTGCTAACGAAGGGTACGGTTCTGCTACATGATAAGCGCGTCCTCACGTTTCCAGAGTCACAGACATGGAATTGGCCAAGTTCAAGTGGGAGACGTTGGACCATCCACCCTACAGTCTGGACATGTCGCCCTGCGATTTCCATGTGTTTGGACCCCAGAAGAAATACCTGAAACGGAAGCATTTCAACTTGGATGACGTACTCAAGGACACTGTGACGTACTAGGTCTCGCCACTGCCACAGGAATTCAGGGAACAAGGAATTCTGTGGCGTATTCATCAGTGGGTTCGTTGTTATCAAGCCTATAGTATATGTTTTGAATGAAGTCTACATTTGTGCCCACCATGTCGTTTCGTACTTTTCTCTTTTGTGTGTGTGTGATCATCCCTTATACAAACATTGAACTAAAATTCAGATCATAGAGCCTTCTTTACCATTCCTGCCCAAATATATTAAAATGAATTTGAATAGCAGGGTTTGAATAATGGATCTGCTTGGATCTCTCAAAGGTCAGTATCTGTGGAATACACTTTGTTGTTATTTCGATCAAATAAGGAAGAATAGCATTCAAGTTACTTGTGTTATATTACATTATCATGAAAAAAATGAAAATATCTATGACAAAGATGAGAATATCTGTTAAAACGGTGCAAAGATTATATGTATAGCAGTTTCATGTGTGTTTTTTTAACTAAGACTCAACCCGTGATATCATACTTGTACGCAGTGAATCAGTCTGATGGTAGGTGATATTAATATTTGAGATGCGAAAAACTTAAAAAAAATATTGGCCATATTAAGAACTGTCTAGAACTTCTTGTCGTGTCTGCTTTGAAATATTAAAATAAGATCACTAATTTAAGCGTCGGATCATATGCTGGTACTCTTAGTGATGATCCTAAAGAAAATCAAGGTTTGGAGTAACTAGAATGACCATCTTGTTTGTTTTTTTTTTTTTTTTAAGATAATAGCATCCTTGAAATTATTTTTATAAACAGGCGGGTTTTTTTTTCATTACTTATTATTAAATGAGCTTGAATAAGAATTGTTCTATGCTTTCTTTTCATTCGGATAAATTATTTAGCAACATGGAAAGTCAATAATGTCAATGAATTAACCTAAGAGCGAACAAATTCACCATTATTAGAACCAATTTAATTATTTTTTCATTAAAATCACAACTTCTTCAAGAATGATTTTTTTTTTTTGGTCTTGATGTTGGTAGACGTTTAGCCTTCCGGCTACTTACCTTCTATTCCTTGGATAAATAAAAATAGCATAAAGATTGAAGTTATATAAGAATTTAAAACATAGTTTGAGTGGATGGCATAAGTGCTCTCAAAATGGCAGTACCTTGCATGACAATGAGGGGAGAAAACATCAATTGAATTTATTTAATTTAAATTTAGAAAAGTATACCAAGTGTACATTGATATAATAAGACTTAAGTGATACAAAACAATTACGAAGATTAAACAGAATAAAGATGAATATACAAAAAACAAAAATAAAAATGTACAAAAAGTTTTACAATACAGTTCCAAATTAAATATAAGTCTTGATTAAAATGCAGAAGTAATAATCCAGAATTTTTTTTCTTCATATATATACATACACAAAGTATATATACATGTATATATATATTTTTATATTTTTTTTTATTTGAGAACTTTAAGGACAAATGAATGAATTAAATCCACATAGGGCACTTACGTAAGACATTATTGTAGTCATTCTATGTGGGTTCAAAAAAGTGCAAGAAAAAATTTACAATTAGCCAATTCCAAGAAGTTATATGTATAAAAATATTTACAGAGGGTGTTAAACGTTTCGAAAACGTCGAGGGTGAGAGGAGTTACTGGTAGAAAGATGGATTCATGGCTTCGTAGAATCTTCGCCAAATGCAACGTCTTCAATCAGAGCAAAATAAAATGTAACTTGATTCATCCGACCATATTACCCGTTATGGTCGGATAAATCAAGTAACTCCTTAGATATACACAGTCTTTGTTCACGATATTAGTGGGAATGAATTTCTGTGTTTTTGACAGAACTGAGTAATTTTGTCCCTGGTATTCTACTATACATTCCTATCTTCATTAATTCTTTGAACATGGCCCGAACTGAAATATGTAGGAAAAAGCTTTGATTGCTGAATTTTGTTATTTGAAGAATAGTAGAATCTCTGTTCTGTCGTACATTCTGTCGGAGAAAACACTATCATACTGTTGAAAATCTGTGTTCAAACCACAGTTACCTTTTCTAGACAAAAACTGTAAGTTCTGATTTTAACTTTTAAAAACCTTTGATGTGTCTGCTTTTGAAAACTAAATTAGATTTGAAGTCCTTTAAATTGAGATCCATGCTAAATGGGCAGCAGCAATGACCCCTTTTTCAAAAGAAGATTGATTTTTAATAATTTTATTTCATTACTCGTGACATGCACTCTTATATCTTGCTTTTGGTAATCCTCTATATCAGGGGTGGCCAAACTTTTGGGATCCGGGGTCTACTCCACATTTAAAAAATCGAAGGCTGTCTACCAATGGCAGAGCTAAATTAACGTACATATTTATTTTTGGTAACAAGAAAAAATGGTAAATTATGTAATTTTTCTAAAATAAAACTTAATATTCACAAAATAAAAATTTACTGACGAAAATAATCAAAGTATTCATGTATCAAAAAGTGACCATCCTATTCACTTCGTTTAGTTGAAATTCGGCACTGTATATTTGCGACAAGTTTACCATATTGTGGCTGGTACGAGCTTATTGCAATGCATAAACACGAAATTAAATGTTCATCTGTTAAATGCGACCAATGTTTGTTTTTTGTTCATGGTTGAAAAAGCAGATTCGCAAAGATACCTCGATCCAAAGTATGATTTTAAATACAAAATCAAATTGTAAATATTTGGAAACGTTTCCTTAGAAATTAATAAGAACCGTGACTGATGTGATATCTATTAAATGTCCTATTTTTTCAGATACTCCATCAATGTTGACATTTTCATTAAATGGAAGTATCATAAAATTCAGTATTTCTTTCAACCTAATTAAGTCGGCGAATCTTCTTTCAAATTATTCAAACACAACAAGTAAGTATTAAGCGAAATCTTCGAAGTCTTGGTTTGGATTATGGATGCACTCTTCCTCCATGTTTTTGAAGTTTCTCAATTCATGTTTTCTTAATTGAGATGCGTACCTTTCTATAGTTTTTTTTAATGTTTTAATCCCGCTCATCATGTCCATTTTAGGTTTTAAATCCTAAACCTTTAATCATAAATCTTTGCAGTTTGTTTTGGGTTTTAAAGCTTAGACTGTAGTAAATTTTTATTTTAAATAATTCATTGATTATATGTCATAAGTCATAAATTAAATTGTTAATATCCGAGGTCATTATTTTGATGGTCGTGTGGACTACCTAAAAGCGGTCTACCAGTCGACCGCGGTCGACGTCTTGGCCACCCCTGCTCAATATCATAAAAAAATTACATACTTCATCCGCCCTCTCTTTCTCTAGTAAATATTTGAATGAATGTATATATTCCATTAGAAAATTGAAGTAAAAAAAAAGTTTAGTAATCAATGTAACATTGTTCGAATTAAGCCAATTACCCAAATTTTATGATAATTAGACTACTAAGTTAAAGATCGTTAGTTTCAAATTTTCTCATTTGGTGCTGACATGAAGATAAGAAACATTAAATTCTAAATTTTAGAGCTGGGCTTCTTTAGAAATTTCAAATATAAAGTTAATGATGAGAAAAATATATCTAACTCTAATTTCTTAAGCCAAATGTAGGAAAATTTTCTTGTTTGATTTGTGAAGTAAATAGATTTCATAAAACTTTAAATACTGATTTTTTAGAAACTTCAAATACACTTAACAGTTTTTAAATTTTACAAAGCTTAAAAGATTATTTATTTTTGAAAATTCATTAAGTGTGATACTTGATCAAACCTAAGATCAATGAAGATCGTGATAGAAGATGAAAGGCCTGATGCATATTAATAGTATATGGGCTATTTACTTTCTGTTGGTGTGTTGTATCGCAGAGAAAAAAATACAAGCTCATATATTTAACTTCATCATTTCAACGCCGTTCAAAACTATGAAATGGTTGGCTACAGTGGCTGGAACTATATTGCCATAAAATTCTGAATTTTGAAAATCTATGGTTTGATATCTAGAAGACAACAAATTCTATACTGACCCCCCCTGAAAATCACCGTGGTGTCAGAACTCATGGACATTAAAATACCTATTTGATCCATTGTCCTTCTTGTGGTAAGATGTTAAAAGAATTCTCATTTGACGTAATTCAAGTGGTTGTATGTGTTCAGCGATTTTGGTTAGAGAACAGGAATGTGTAATAGGAAAGTATCATGATAATGTTTGAATGCTGATCTTGGAATATTTGGGTAGTAACAGAACAACTCTTTAATATTCTTAGATGTAGGTTTCATATGAAAACTATTTTTATATAATGTAATGAGCTTAAAAATAATGTATGGGAAAACTGTTTTATTTTATAGGACTTTCTCAAGGTTTTTTAAATGCTTTTATATTTTTTTAATAAAATTAATTTAAATGTAAATGTTTAATTTCGTCTTAAATGGTTTTGAAATGTTTCTACTTACCGATAAAAATGATTAATGTGGTAAATAATTCATTAAGAAATATGATCCAAATAGAACTCGATATTTTTCTTATAATCTTAAAATATTCTTACAATATTTATTTTATGATTTAAGTTTGAAATTATTAGTTCAATATATTGATTATTTTTAAAAGTAATTACGATATTAAATACTTCCTAACCACTCTGGTGAATAATATGATTAAAGTAACCACTGAAATTATTGGGAAAAATTTTTATGAAAATGGTTATTTGAAAAATATATTCTTAAAAGGAATACAAAATTAAATACTTTATTTTAAAACTAAAATAAAAGATATAATTATTAGAAAAAGTATTTCTTATATTGCAAAGAAATACTTTTTTAGAACTAATTCAAATTATGAAATATTTAATATCCTAAGAAAATACTATATAAAGGTATAAATATTGCCATGTCAAGTGTAAACATACGGTTGAAAGGACTATATAATAACCTATGAAACGAATTTGTTTACAACTAATCTCAATAGTTGTTATAAATCGTTAGTTATCAAAACTGTGATCAGCTGACTCTTGAAAAATATGTTTATGGCTAAGCTTTACAATGAGACAAAAGCATGAAAATTATAAAAGAAAAAATATTATTTAATAAATTAATTCTCGTTGAAAAGCAATCCTATGAAGAAAATATTTAATTTGGTCAAGTTAACGTCATGGTATTCGAAAAGAATAATGACTTTTAATTTTTTTCTTCGAAAATAAATTAGGCATCCTTACGAGATATTGGCAGCTATTACTTTTGAAAAGAAAGAAATTTTAATACTGTGTGTATGTGAATGCATTCAACATAATTTTTATTAAATGCACTAAAAAATGAGAGTTTATTCCTTCAGATCCTTTATTGCTGAAAATTAATAAAGTAAATTATTGTCAGCAGAATTTTCCGTATTACTAACACTGTGAAAGAATGGTTTTCTGGTATAAACTTTTACACACGTCCGTAATAATCTCACCATTGTTCTAAATATTAGAGATAACTGTGTGAAATGAGTTAAAAAGACATACATTAGTCTAAAACAAAAAAAAATTGGAAAATTTTATGAACTGAGAAAGAATCCATAATGTATATAAAAAGATGTACAATGAAATATTTAAGCCAATAAATGATATAGTTCATTTTTACTCAATTATTATTACTTCAAAACTCTTTTAAATTAAAAATTACTTATCATATAATCACTCTTAAAACTATTATTAATTGGCAAATTTGAATAAATTAAGCATTTTAATTTATTGTTTTTCTCTCAAATTAAAAAAAACTATATAATATGAAACTATTTTTAAATATATTCCTGTTTTATCTTTTTGTCTAATGTATTTAAAATTTTGCACAAAATTAAAGTTTTCAAAATGATAAAAAGTTAAAATTTGAATATTTATGTTTTTATTTATTGAATTAATGAAAAAAAGAACATGATGAAATTTCTGAAACAATTCACCTCATTGTTTTTGGTTACAATATTTCAAAATTTAATTAATATTAACCATGTTAATGTTTATTTAGATTTTTCAAAAAGAAATGTTAATTATCATCATCTGTATATAAACGTGTGCAATATATGAAATATATGTTACAGGTTTATTGTTGCATTTAATAATTATATTAACCTTGGGACTTAAATATTACTAAAACGATTTGCATAACCATTTCTATATGTTGAAGCAATCCACATAATATCCGAAATACGTAATGCATACCTTTATAGTTTTTCATTAAACATTAAAATACTTCGGTTAATATTTCCTTTTTTAATATACAAATGAATCTGCATATAGTATAATAAAATAGCACAATATAATTGTGTGTGCATGTTTTAGATATACTTTAAAAAAAATCTTTATTCACAAAATACCCTTAAAAATTAAGTGCTGTGATTCTATAGCCTCAAGCAAGAATGTCTTTATAATTTATACTTTTTAATTTATAGATATTTTTAATTATCTATATATAAGTTAAGTTTTTAATTAATTACTATATATATAAGTTTTACTTATATATATTGTAATTAATTAAATTATAATTTATAGAATTGGTTGAATTATTTTTAATAGAGATAAACCTTATGAAAAAGGTAAAATAATTACAAGACTTGGTTCTCTCCACCATGAAATCGGCATTTCAATTGTTGTCCAATCCTTAGCATCAGATGTTATGTTCAAATAATAATATGCTTGGGAAATAGTACTACGGAATACAGCGCTAAGTTGATTGCTTGATCTTTCACCAGCAATATGGGGTCCTTTTCTATATTCTATTTGGAAACAAGTCTG
This sequence comes from Latrodectus geometricus, assembly GCA_026290005.1. NCBI lineage: Eukaryota > Metazoa > Arthropoda > Arachnida > Araneae > Theridiidae > Latrodectus > Latrodectus geometricus. Next base: position 3,143,098 of record JAPDSC010064003.1, read on the forward strand.
TTTGGAGAAATGAGCTTCGCGAGTAAAATGAAGAGTCGTTGTCTGCCCACCATCCAGTACAATAGCAGCATATGTACCTAAATAGATTGCAAAATACATATAAGAAGCTTCTACAACACTATAAAATGCATTTTCTTACCCATAGAATCATACAAGGATTTCAAGAGTCTCCTGAATGAGGGGAATTTCATAAAAGATATGCATTTAATACCAATTTTAGTTTCACTATCTCCAAAGTAACAATTTTAATTATATACAAATTTTCCCAAAAGTAGTAAATTTAGATTATTTAAAAACCAAATTATATATATATATATATATATATATATATACAACTGCATTTTTCATTTTTCATTTATTGGATATTTATGTAGTTTTATTACTCAATAATGCATTATTAATGTGAAAATAGTCGTAAATTCATCAGTTAAAAATTGTAAATTAGAAGTATTTTCACCTGTTGCTACTTTTCTTGTTTTCCAATGTCTGGCTCCTTCAATAACAAATTCACACCAATCAGTGTTGGGATGACCTTCTCGAAAATTGCACCACAAGTAAACATTTCCCATTGGAAGATGTGGTTGAGGTCCAAAGGAATTTACAGTTTCTAAAAGTAAATTATTAATTATTTGCATCGTAATTCACTGTGATCTAATATTAACTGAGGACTATAGTGATATTATAATAAACAGTAATTTTTTATATGGTTCACAGATCCCAACATTAATTCATACTAAAATATTTTTCTCATATATATATATTAAACATCATATAAAATTTTTACACATCAAAACTAATTGACTAAAACAAAATGTTTCTTGATAAAATTTTTCACTAAGATTTTAGAATGTTTGCATAAACTGAAAATTACTTATAACTAATATCAAATTCTCTTTCATTAAATGTTCTTAAAAATTAGTATTTACATTGTTTCTACATGAAATATATATTAAAAGTGATTTTACAATACGAGTATTTCTTTTATAATTGCGAATGATTCTTTTACGAAAGAGATAACATTTGAAAATATCTACTTAGTACACTTAAAACGACAATTTTAATTTTTATTTATATTTTAATTTAAAGTTCTATATGATATATAGGATTGTAACGTTTATGATAATATTAATATGTCCCTCAAAATAAAGGCGTATTTTAATTATTTAAGAAAAATATAAACTGTGTTTATTATATTTCTAGGCAGATTTAAGAAGCTTGAAAATAAAATTGAATAACTATTTAAAAATATTGATTATATACTTTTGCATATATACCTTATATTTCAGAAATGTATATTTTATTCACAGTAGTATGTGATTTCGATTAAAATTGTTTAAATATTTACCTAAATAAACAAATTGATAATTACTAAAAAGCTGTATAATTTTTTAATATGTCGTATTACAGTGTACAAAAAGTATTAATACAGGAAAAATTATCTGACAAATTTCCACCATTTTGCTATATAGGGCTAATTAAAAATATTGTAATAAACTTATACAAAAAATTTGCTTAAGTTGTAAAACTTGATGCTTCGCTTTTCCTTCTAATTTTATATAATTCCTTTAGTTATATTACACGCATCTGCACATGTCAATAAATATTTACTTAAGACTACTAAGGGGACCTGGGGTCTAAAAACAAAAGAAACAGAATTTCACTTTTTTATGAGAATGTATATTTCACTTAAAATTAAACTTTGATAAAGAAGACCGAATATAAAACAGTTTCCAGATGGAAGTTATTTACAATAAAAGGTTTTTTAAACTATACAGATGATTCGTGTCATTTTCAAATACTTTGTGACTCATACATGTTCATTGTAAACAAAAAGTATAGGATACAACTGCATTTTTCATTACAGATTAGTAATAGAGACATGTTAATTAAAAATAATACTTCGAATTTGGTAAATATTTATCTAAAACCTCACAACCTCTATTAGGTTAGATAAAGCAGCATTCACACATTGTACCACTGTGTTCTGCTTTTTCTTCTAAATTCAAATTATTTCATCATTTATTCAATAGTAAATAAGCGATACACATTTTTGCTTTCCATAAAATTTGTGAAATATTTTTAAGAACGATATCATTAATTGGTAAAGGCGTCATTCTCATGATTAGTAAATGACAATTTTAATCCAGAGCTTGACCACCATTATACTAAGAAAGATAATGCGTATTCAAATATTAAAATTTTCCCGCTGATGAGGTATGAAGTTTAACAGAAAGGTGTCAGCTTAAATGTTAGCCCCCTAATTTGATGGCGGCTGAAAACAATAAGGCACTGTCTCCAAATACATCTTGTGATGTATCACAAATAATCGGAAATAGCAATTGAATATCTCGAGTGTAATGCAAATACATAAACGTACACAATTTCTGTTCTTTGTGATAAGTGTCTTTCTTCCATTTGTAAAGTCATACCAATTCTTAAAGCTCTTGATTTTTAAGGACATAAAATTCTTTTGTTCTACTTTTGAAATAAGATTGTTTCAATAGTAACTAAATTAATATTTAGCTGATACTGAAGTACTTTTATTTCAACGAAATCTGCTCTACTATAAATGCGTTTGCTGATCTGGTGGCAGAATGATTAGTGCTATTGCCTTTGGTTCTACAGTTCTTGAGTTTGAATTTTACCTCAGGCTTGCTTATTTGCTGTAGTTTTACTCTGAATATCCTCATCTAATAGCCTTTTGTGCAAAAAGTTGCAGTTTAGTGATAAATAAATTCCACTGGTAATATATTTTTGCTAAAATTGAATATTTCAATGCTTTTATGACCCTAAAATCACTTAGATAGAATCTATTTCTTATTATATGTTATTGAAGATAACATATTTTAATAATTTGAAAATTTCCCCAATTTTCGAATTGAAATATAATTAAATCAAATGGTAATCAGAAATGTTATTCTCCAATAATTTCAGATATAGTATAACATATCCAAATTGAATCTAAAACTTATTAATACATATACTCCTTCAAAATATAAGGCAGAAGTATCTTAAAAACTTACTACACAATCCATCATAGTCTGATCGTATCCCCAAACTTTCGCATTGCCTACCACAACAGGTATTTTCTGGACATTGGCTGCAAGCTGGTCCAATTCGATACATATCTTGCATGTACAAATTACCTCTGAAATTATAATAAGGGATAAACTATATAATCGAGATATTTCAAGTAATATAATACTTATAACTTCTAAAATATTAGTTTAAAAGTACATTGATTACAATATTTTTCAAAGAATGCTAGCCTCTAGCAAAAATTATTTGAACGAACATAGAATGAATAATTTCGTAGTACAGAATATATTCAGAGCAATTAATGATTACGCTTAAAAAATGTTTCTGTAAAATTATCAATAATATTTTGAAATAAAATAATAACTTCAGTGAAGAAGTCTAAGCTGCGTTATTAATAGTCTGAAAGGAAGCTCATGATATTTCTTTTTTCCTATTGATGGCGAAAAGAAAACTCCTTTATCTATTTCTCATACATTTATTGTGTTCTGACAGTTATTTAATAAATTTGACGCAGTCAAAAACAATCAAAAAATAAATTTACCAAAAAGCGTATTTAAGTATTAAGAAAATTATTAATTTTGATTATTTCTTTCATGAACTATATATTAAGAAGTAATAAGACAACTAAGTTGACATTTCATGATATTAAGTAATGGAGTCAAATACCAGACGACACTCATTTGTTTTTTGGTCAGGAATGCAAATTTGGTTTGATTAGAGAAATGATAATACGATACATATTCATACCAGACTTCAGATTAACCAGTGAGATTCTTGCTAGAATATAACACTGTTTATTACATTATAAACATTATTTAAATTATTTTTTCGATTGAACGGTCTCAGTACAAACGAGTTTTATATTCCTGAAAAAAAAAAAAAAAAAAAAAAAACAATTATACTTACTGAAACCACTTGGCAGAAAAAATAAAGCTCGAGGAAATATTTTCTATGAGCTAGTAAAATTGCCCTTTTACTTAAAATATAGAAGCTTATTCATTCTTAAAAAAAATAATTTCTTTAAAATGCAAGTATAATACATGTTTTAAAGGGAATCACTTTCACACACTGCTGTGCTTCAGTAAGGAAATAAAGGGCATGAAATACTTTTCATTTAATGACATCAAAAAAAAAAAAAAATAAATAAATAAATAAAAAAAACCCCAATCAGTCACTCTTACACATATCTTATACTTTTATTCTGCAAGTTAAATTTTGACTTATGTGGAATATATGAGACTAAATATTGTATTTGAATGATTACATGCATCTACAAATTTTCATTTATTAAAAAATTAATATAAATATACATCTGAATTCACAAGATAGTAAGAAGGATCAATCGATTTACTAAAACATTGACCTACTTTAATTGTTACAAAACATGTTCTCATTTATGCTCCTAAGAGAAACACATTGATGTTCTTCGTTGTTGTTTTTCTCCGTTCTTGTCATCACTTCTACAATTCATGGATTCAATTCTATCTCAATTCGATTCTATGCTGATTATTTACTTTTTTTTTTGTTGATTACATGACTTGTGTCTCTGTCGAATTAACTTTTGTGCGTAAAACGTATTCATAGAAGGACAAATTAAAAAACTGTTGCGAGACTATTAGTTCAACAATCTCTAATTCGAAATCCTTGCTTGATAAATTACTATTGTTAGAGCCTTCGTCATTTGAATTTTAAACATTTATGGCTGAAACCCATATTCTGATAGCTGGACAATGTCATACTCTTTCTAAATTTATGATCAATGAAAATTATTTGAATTTCCTAATCCAATTTTTTAGTTTTAAACTCAAGTGTAAAAGTAACAGTCAATAGTTTTTTTAACTGAGCTGTTGTTAGTAATTATATACAATTTCATCTTAAACGTGGTATGACCTATTGGCAAGATATTTTTAATACACTGTGCTCAAAACAATTAAAGGATATTGTAAGTTTTATATAAAATAAAGATATAAGTGAAATTTTTTTGCCAAAAATCAGAGAAGGGAATCACAAATGCAAATTTTTTCTGATTTTCAAATTGTAGAGTATGCTAATTATAAGTTCAACGTCAAACACGTCGCTTCAGCGGCAGTGAATGAAATTTGACTTTCAACTGAATGAAAGACAAGGATGATCGGCATTCAGTGACTGTTTTGTTTCGATGATTACGATGTCTCAGCGAAGTCATTTAACCGATTCAGAAGCTTGGAGAAGGGTTGGTAGGTTAGAAGGGGGTCAAACTCAAGCCGAAATAGCGCAAGACATTGGAGTGTCACAAAGTGTGATTTCCAGATCTGGAACCGTTTTTTGGAGACTGGAAGTGCAGGCCGAAGATCAAAACAAGATCATAGACTGGATACAATGCCCAAGAAAGATCGTTATTTAGTGTTAACGGCTCAGAGACACCAAAATATGAACGCTACTCTTTTCCAACAACACCTTTACTCGGCTATTGACACCACGGCTTCAACTCAGACTGTTCGAAGCTCCATGGTGTAGGTCTGTATGCTCGCTGACCGATGGTATGTGTTAAATTAAAATCAAGGCATCGTTGTGACCGCAGGGAGTGAGCAACAGTGCATGTGAACTGGAGGAGAAATGAATGGAGCAATGTTTTTTTTCTGACGAGTCCTGTTTTTCTGTTCATCCTGATAATAGACGTATTTTCATTTGGAGGGACAGTGGCAGTAGGAATAATCCTGCGTTCATGCACGAAAGTCTCAGATTTGGCGGTGGGGGAGTGTTGGTGTATGGTGGCATTACCATTGACGGGTGCACAGACATCTATATCATTCGAGATGGATCTCTGACTGGTCGCCGATATAAAGATGAGATCCTCAGGCCTATTGTGGTCCCTTACGCTGCAACAATCGGATATGACTTCATTTTAATGGACGATAACTGCAGGCCACATCGTGCTAACCTGGTGGAGGATTTTCTTTTCGATGAAGGAATCATACGAATGGAATGGTCAGTGTGTTCTTCAGACATGAATCCAATAGATCACGTTTAGGACGCTCTAGGAAGACGAGTGCTACCAACCACTCCCACAAACTCTCCAAGAACTGGAAAGAGCTCTTCTGGAAGAATGAGACAGAATACCCCAACTCGTGATTAATAGCCTCATTGACTCCATGCCTCAAAGGTGTTCAACGTTGCTGGACGTCAGTGGAAACCATACCTCTACTGAAAATGATTTCTTTTGAAGAAAACACCTTTTCTTATTCCTTTTCTCTCATATGCACAAATTGTGTTTTTTATCCTTTTGTACACAAATGCGTAATAAAATGCATTTTTTCTGCCAAACATAGGTAATTTATTCTCATATAACCAACCTAGTCTGACGAGCATGCATCAATCAGCTAAAAAGTTTTCCAGCCACAAGATCCACCTAAAACTACAATATCCTTTAATTGTTTTGAGCAGTGTAATATCAAGCCTTAAAGAATAATTCTGTTGAAATTATTCGTTGGAAATTGATATTATTAAACATAATATATTATATTGTGTTTGAATCCTTGAAATCATGATGAATGAAAATTTTAGTTTTAGGAGAAAACGATGAGGACAGCTGGTTTTTGACTGTGATAGATACTCTAAAGTAACGGTTCTCAGAAATACATTTTTTCTTTTCTTATAATAACACGAATATGATATTTGTCTATATCCATTGAATTCCCTCATTAAAATTTTGCTTAGTGAAAAAAAAAAAAACAAAAGTCTTTTTTGTTGTAAAGTTGCTTACTATGAAAAAATTTAACAATTATATAAATTTTTAGTTAAATAAAATTTGTATTTATGCAGAAAAATAAATTATAATAATTATACTGGTATTTATAATAATATAAAATAATTATGTTAATTAACAAAAACGCAGTACATTATGAAAGATATGGACGAAGATGCAATATTTATGCTATTAAATTTTCATCACGTTTATGTCATTTAATTAGAGTATCACTATATCAGAAATAAACAAGGTAATATTATTTATGAGAACTTATTTATACATTTTCAAAAGGGATTTTGCATTTAATAGATTTTAAAATTCTTATAATACATTTTTTTTGTCTTCTGATGAAAAAGTCTTATTTACAATTACTAACCAGAAACTAACTAGAAATAGATCTTTAAAATTTTTGGAAAAATAAGTCTAATGTTAAAACAAAGTCACATTAATTTCCCTCCTGAGGATGATATTGTAGCCAGACCATATTTCTGTATTTTTACTTACGTAAGTAAAACACACTTTATATATTTTATATTTTTTAAATTTTCTAAATAATTTTACATTTAAGAATAATGATAGTGTTAGAATGGTGAGAAAATATTACTGATAAGACTAGTTATCTAATGCAATGTCTTGCAAGTATTTATCTTCAACTCAAATCCTACAATAAGAATCTTAAGATGCAAATCTATGGACAAATGAAGTAAAACTATCCAAACAAAGATTCAAAAATATTCAAAACTTTTATAGAAAAGATATCCACCAAATTATCAGAGGATTAATTTTCTTGTGATGTGAACCTAGGAAAAAATATTTTTGATTGAGGATATGCTTAATTGCTTTTGCATTACAGAATGCATAACATTTTCCTTTGCTGCAGATCATCGCTGTTGAAGAATTATTGAGGACTAAAAGTTTTTTTTTTTGTTATACAAAGCAGTTGTGAAGTCTTTACTTCTGGCGAGTGACATGCGGCCAATAATCACTCGAGCTCTTTTAACAGACGCCAAGAAGTCTGCGGCATTCACTGCATCGTATTTGTCATTACCAAATTCGAAGAAGTCCGAATTTCTGCATCATTGTAAGTACAGATCTCTTTTGTGTAGTCTTTTGATCAAGGTAAAACATAATACAAACACCGAGTGTATATTTTACATATACATTGGGATTTCTTTATTCTCTTCCTGATACTTTTTCAGAAATTTTTACTAGCGCCAGTAGGGAAAATCTATAGATTGTAACATAACATTGTCGCCAGAACCATGGATGACCACTGCTGAAGCTCTTGGCACTTGAAACACTCTAAGAACTAAGCTGACATTTAACCAGCACTTTCATTGTTTGTTTGTTCTGCAGTTTGACTATATAATTAAACTACGCTTTTTTCTGCAACTATCTACATAAATTGCTTTCAAAATTACTGATACCTTTTCATGCATGTTACTTATTACCTTAGTAATTGATTTTTCTTTAATGCTTTCAATCAAATAAATAACAAATTCGTGCAACAATCAAGTTTAGATAATCTCCCGATAAAATAAATTTTTAAAATTACTTTTTGTATTAATTGTATAATTTTTCTAAGTTTTAAAAATAAACAAAATATTATTTTCAATTTACATAACTATTCTCTACATACATATTATTCAATACTATGACGGTATTTAAAACGTATGAGAATGATTGTAGAACATAAAACAACATTGTGATATAAATTGATAAATGATAAACTTTTTATAAAATAATTTTTTTTTCTTGATTAGCCTAAGAAGTTGAATTTTACTTACGTGGGCCCATAATTACAGGTATACAATTCAACATATTTAAATCTCGGATCATTGGAGTAACTATGAACTGTATAACCACATCCGACCTTCCAAGTTGTTGCCCAGAGTGCCTAAAATAGCATTTCAGTTAACAGAGAAAATTATCTAGTATTATAAAGTAAAACACTGATGAAAATGAGCAGATTAACTTAAAAAATACATATTGTGCTGATTGTACGAAAATTTTATCTTTTTCGTCTTTTATATGAAAATTTAAAAGAAAAAGTTTGCAATTTGGAAGATGACAAACAGTTGTATGATGCAAAATATGATGAATAAAAGTTATGAACCAGTACATATGACGGATACTAAGTGAAGAAATTATAAGTTCATAGAATTTAATATGAACATAGTTAAACTTTACGTTTATTTTAAGCTTGGGATTAATTACTTTAAAGAAACTTTCTTAACACCGAATTAAATTTAATAGTAAACTGTATAATAATCACCACAGTATGAGCTGTTGAATTTAAATATCTTCAATCTTGTGATTTACTAAAAAAATCATCAAATGTAGTTAAAATTTATTATCGAAAAACTATCGATGAAATGAAATATTATTCATAACTAAGAAAAATTTAAATTCTGATAAGTGTATACAGATTTTGTTTAAATATATGTACATATAGGAATTAAAATATATAGAACAGTAGTTAGATATAAAATAAGTGGAGCAGTGGGAGATTTATAATTTCAAGTGATACAAAATACTTTTTAAACAATATGTTAAGCTGCTATAAGCTCTGCTTAGAAACTCAAAAATCATTTATTCGTTAATATTCAATTTGATTTCTATAGAAGAATAAATTCAAATCTCCTAGAACATAAATACTTTTGAAAGCTCTCTATAGAAAATATTCTAATGGCCTTATTGCAAAATTACATTCAATAAAAATAAAAAGACGTACATATTCTCCATGCTGTTTCATCAAAAAGGCAGTTTCCTGGCAAATTCAATTCAAGACCAAACAAGAATAATTAAACAAACATAATACGTGGAAAAAGAATTAAAAATTCAATTAAATATGAATAAAATTGAATAATATTCTGCATTTTTTAAATAAATATAAAAAAGGAAAATATGTAAAATTTAATTTTTCATTTTTTTCATCTCTCATAGCACTAATCAAAATCCATCAGTAATTTTTTTTTATTCTTTCAGTAATATTTAAAGGAATTTAACTATTAATTTAAAATTATCTGAAATTTTTATATTAAATTTTTGTAATATTCAACTTATTATGGAGAAAGATAAATGAAATAGTTATCAATATTCTTTTGTTTACTATTAAAAAAAAGCAATAATGATTTAAATCCACTTTATTCAAAATAAAATTATTTACGTAAGTTATTTAATCAAAAAATTTGAATAACATTTTTAATAATTGACACAAAGTCCAAATATTTTTAAAAATTGCTTTGAATAAAATTAAAGGCAAAAATCTTTGCCATAAATTGTTTATGACAATTTCTATAAGTGGTAAAAAATCAAATATTTGCTTTCAAATAAAAATCACAAATTAGCTTTAATAATCAATAATTTTGAAATAATAAAATGTTTGCTGTTTTTGAAATTTTATATGATCCTGGATCAGGACATCGTATCATTATCACTAAGATTATTATTCCCTCTCGGACTCGGACTACAAAAAATTCTAGAAACATCAAGATCAGATGGAATTTTAAAAAGGTTAATTGGGAAGTTTTTGCACTGGATCTTTATGATTTTTTCCAGATTCTAGGAAATTATTTTTTCCTGTCCTAAGAAATCTATTCCTAGGGGACGTCAATTAAAATTTAAACCTTTTTGGAGTGAAGAAAGTCCCTGAAGAAACCTTCCATAGGCATTAGAAGCTTCAGAGGAGACTAGAAACCCAATTGACATTCAGAACTGGGGAAAATCTGATGCTGTTTTCTGGATAGAGATTTTGATTGCAAAACAAAAATGTTTTAACTAATTCATTGATAAAATTGATTATGGAAAAGATAGTAACAAGATTTATAGATTTTTAAATAGTCTTAAGAATAAGTCAAGTGTGATATCTAAAGAACCTATGAAGGTTGGATAAAAACTCCTAACTGACGATAGAGATATCTCTAATGTTTTTAATTGTTTTTACTCCAAAAGACAAATACAGAGGATTGGTCTTGATAAAAGACAAAGGATCATAAGTAGGGAGATTAAAAGAACTGGTTCTGGTCTTATGCCATCCAATTACAGTACAAATATTTTCCATAAGAACTTTGACATGCTAGAACTTAAGGAAGCTTTTAGGCAAATTAAGAGTGGTAAGAGTCCAGGGCTCGACAATTTTTTTAATGAATTGATTCATCATTTTATGATAATACCCTTTTTGTTTTACTGTCTTTATTTAATCATAGTTGGACCCTTGAAGTTGTTCCTGCGATGTGAAAAATGTAAGTAACAAGTATTGATTGAAGGTAATGGAGGAAATGGTAGTTGCTCGTTTAAATTAATTCATCGACTCAAACAATCTGTTTTCATCGGACCAATCGGGCTTCAGATGATTTCGCTCTACTAACCGAAAGGTTGCCTTTGTCACCCAATCCATTAAGGATTCATTTGATCGTTGTTATTTTGCATTTGCTGTATTCGTGGACTTTGAAGCTGCTTTTGATAAGGTTTGAAGGGTTCGAACTGTTCCAAATCTTCAGAATATGGGAATATATGGTAGGATGCTTGTGTGGATTAAAAATGTTTTGACTCAGCGGTTTTGTGCTACCCATTTTGGGGATTGTCTCTCGAGATTTAAACAAAGCGAAACTGGACTTTCTTAGGGCACCGTTCTGAGCCCTTTCTTGTTTAATATCTTTTTAAATGATATTATTGAAACCCTAATTTCTGATGGTTTAACCAAGGTGACTCTGTTTTCAGATGACTTAGTAATTTGGACCACCTCCTCTAAAGCTAAACAATTGAAACTTAATTTAGTCAAAAACTCAGCTCTTGAGAGACTTGGACAATAGTGTTCTGAAAACAACATGGCTGTTAACAGCGAAAAGACTTTTTGCCAATATTTTACGCTTACCAACCAGCAATTTATCCCTGATTTGACTTATCAAGGCAAAGGCCTTCTACTTAAAGACTCTGTTCTGTATATGGGACGTGGTTTTGATACGAAACTATTGTGTCAAAAGCGGGCTGAGCATGTAATTCATAAGACAGAAAAAAGAAAAAATCTTCCGATCCTCAAGAGGCTTGCTGCTGTAAAATGGGGTTGCAGCAGAGACACTTTAAATTTAACTTATAAAATGTTTATTCAACTGGTTTTTAACTACTATATCGAGTTGCTTGTCTCTACTTTTGCTAAAATGATATATCTTTTGAACATATTTTGAAATCAAGCTTTGAGAGTTATTTTATTACTGTTGAAGTTAAAACTATTCCAGTGTTGGTCCTACTATTTCTGACCAACACTGAGCCTATGACTAATGTAATTCTAAGGAGAGCCACTATCTTATATAATAAATTAATTATACTCCCAGATGATGCCTTTTGGCGTGATTATGATTTTAATTCGCACCATAACTTGAAGAACCAGAGAGGTTTCAATCTATGCTTCCACGCCACTGATCGTTATCAAATTATTAATGACTCACCAATTGACTTGCTTACTTTTCCTTGCCCATCTCATTATATGAATTTCGATGTAAAGCTGCATCTTACTCAGAAAATTAGAAAGTCGGATCTTGCTCCTGAAATTATTCGGTTGATTGCTTTAGAGACCATTCATAATCGTTATCTCTCCGATTATTGGTTGCATGTTTACACGGATGTTTAACTTTCTGATTTTTCTCAAGGCGCTGGTATCTTTAGATAACTCTTGTTTCCCCCTACCAATTGGTAATTTCTCGACTCACTTTGATGGTGAAATGGAAGCTATTCTCATTGCACTTGAACAACTTTCCATACGAAAAACACTTTTGATAAAGCAGTATTCTTCTCGGGCTCTATTTCTGCGCTTTAGGCTCTTTCTACTAATAAAGAGGTTAAGAACCAAAGAGTCCTAAATTATAAGTCTTTGCTTGAGAATTTCCCTCATAAGATGTCCTTCCAGTAGATTCCCTCCCATTGTGGTATTGAGGAAACGAGAAAGCTGATTTCCTTGTCAAGAAGGCATCTTTTATTCTACAGAAACCCAAAGTGAAATCGAGATTCCATTCAGATAAACTGGAAATTTCCAGGATCTCCAGGCACTTTCGCCGTTATACAGCTTTGGACCTTTCGAGTGGCAAGTCTTTTTATTCCTGACTTTCCTCGAACGACTACTGTTGCTTCTTTTAGAATACTGACTGACTGTAGAAAACAGCTCTTCCGTTTCAACCTTGTGGACTCTCCTACGTGTTCTCTTTGCATGTCTGAACAGAAAATAACTGCTTCACACTTGGACGAGTGTCCTACACTATCTGCTTTTACTTGACATGCTGCAAGATATTGGAGAGCTTGTTGTCTAATGGCCTAGCAGCCAAATTTGTAAATAATAATAATATTTTAAATTTGTTCTATAGTTAGGTAAATTAACACCCCCTAAAAAGGAGAGTCCCTTTAGGGGGTATTGGTTTAAGTCAATGAAATATGAGGTGATAACTACCAACAACTCAAATTCAAAATTCATCGGCTAATTAATCAGCTAATAAATACTGTAAAATAATTTTAAGCAATTTTCTTTCCTTACGAATATTATTATTCATGTAAATCCACTTTCTTACATCATCATAATTTAAAATTATTAATCAAATTTTAGTCTTTGACATTCATTGATAATTTCAAAAGAGGAAACATATTATTGAGCTTTCTTAGTTTTTCTGTTATTGTTTTACATCTACAATGAGTCCTTCTCTTATTAGTTTCTTATAAAATACTTAGCACTATTACCTTTTTTGAAATTATCATACTAACTTAAAATATTCAAAAACTAATTCTTAATTTAAGAAGTAAAATGAAGCAAAACAATTATTTTTCTTTAATCAATTGATTAAATCGATTATTTGAAATTATCCTGACAAAGAACAGATTATATACTGGGTAAAATCTCTATACCTTACCTGTGAATAATGGCCTGTTATTGGATACTTTGGAGCTCTAAAAGGGCTGATCCATTTTGGATAGAAATCTTTCACTTCATCATACAAATTTTGAATTGTTGATTCCCAATCTGGAGAGGGTAATGAATTTCCGGTTTTTGCTCTAGTTGCGATATTTTGACCAACAGAGAAGGCTTCTGGAATAAAAAGTAGAAAAATTATCAATAAAATATCAGATAATATAATGGTAATACTTGTAATATAAAATATCAGATAATATAATGGTAATAATATTATGTTAAAATGTGTGTAGTTAAACGTGTATGGCAAAAATATAGGGAACTAAGTTAATACAATTTCATTGTAATATTACATTCTTTCAAAGAAAGTGATTTTGGAACAAATAACTTTAAATTACTTGAATTATTAATAACTCATATTTAACTTTTAAAGTAAACTGGATTCTTACAGTAAGAATTACATTCTCTATTAGAAAAAATACTAATTTTTTTCAGCATAATTTCATTTAATTTAAATTTTTTAATTATAACTATATATTCGTGTCAGTGAATTCTAGTTTTGTTTGCTAATTGCAGTTATCTTAAAAGTATTTAAATGTAAATTTTATAGCCTTTAATATTTTGGGCTCACATGTTAGCTTAAATATTTCATAAATATTAATGCATAAATTTATTTATTCATAATATTTATTTATTTAAACTATTCCAGTATTTTTAAGTATACTTAAATTAAAAAGCATTTAAATAAAAATGAAAGTGGAGGGTATCATTGTAGTAAAGCTTATGAGACAAATGTTAATTTCCGAATTTAAATAATTGACTTTTAAAATCAATTTTTAATTAATTTAAGCAATCAATTTAATTTTCAAATTAGTCCGAGTAAATTTATAAAGATACATTTCTTGAGGAAGTTGCACTACATGCAAGTAGGATAAACGATGTTCTTAAATAATGATTTGGAACGAAAATTTACCGAAAGACCTACTTTAGAGAGGGAAAAACTGTTTTAGCAGTCTTTTGATTGAGAAATAATAAATATATCGACACACAAGATCCGATAAAAACAAAATGTACGATAAGTTTAAGAAAAGAATTTTAAAATGATGAAAAATCTGTTTCTTTTTTAGTATAAAAATAAGTTAATACGTCTCTTGCTTTAGTATTTCTAGTATAATTCAAATAATAAAATAATATTATAGGGGTAAATAGGACAATAATATTATATATTCACATATTTATGTGTATATAATATAATAAATAAAAATAATAATATATTATTTCTATCTCTCTTTTATAATTTTATCCAACCTTTTATGTTATTATTCATGCTCTAGGATACTTACTTTATTTGTAAACTTTTAGATAACGTTTGTTAAATTATGTGTTAATGTCCTTTTAAATTTTCTTTTATTTTCAGAAAAACGTTTTCCTGAATAGAGGTGGCCATTTAACATGCATGTTTGATTTGAAAATGTATGTACCTTCAATATAGACACAGTTCACTTATAAAGTTAAAAAGTGAGCAAAAATATTTAATAGTATTAAGAAAAATATCTGCTAATAAGGAAATGTTTATGCAAGGATAGCTGTAAAATTTATTCTTGTTTGAAAGTGAGAAAAATTTTGTGAATATGAAATACGTTGTAGCATAAGTATCACTAAGTAGTGCGTCGAATATACTATGAAGAATAGTTCCTATAACTGAAACAAAGTATTATATAAATATATGAGCTGAATGACAATACTTTTCAGATTATAGTGAATTAAAGAAATCCATTTATCTTTGTCACTAATATCTGAAAGGCATATTAAATTACAGAGAGTTCTAAAAACATTTCTTAATATTATCCATTAAAATTAAGATAATGTTTAAATACTTAATTTCAAAACTCCGTAAAAAAATATTTAAATTTTTTATTGTATTTATGGTTTATATGTTTGTAAAAATATCAGTTTTTTATAAATATAAATGTAGTGCCATGGAAGAAAAACGCTTAACAACAGTATCATTTAAAATATTGAAATCTCCTTAAAAATTATTACATTTTTTTCCTGAGCTTTAATAATTACAAAAGTAATTTTGGTGTATATGACAAAATTATTTAAAATTTAGATACGTTTATGTTCCCTAATATACCTAAATTTTTACTGTATAGAAAGCTGATTAGTTTATTTACCATTTTATTAATATCTAATTCATCTCATAATTTATTTTATTATTCACTGATAATGTAATTTCATTAGCTTTTTTTTTTTAACTTGTTTCTCTTTTTATAAAAATTCTTCCAATACAGACTCTCTGAAATATTAATATTTATTATGAAACAACGCATTTTATTTAAATTTTATATTTTGATGCATTATATTTCTTAATGTTTGAGATTTAAATTTTAAAAGTGGATGTGTTAGAATTTTTATTGCGGATATTATTATTGTTATGTTTCAATTATTGATGAGAGGTTCAATTATTAATGATAGGAACTATATCTTGAAAATAATTTTAAAAATTTAACACGTCAAAGTTTCCTTTTTAATCTAGCTTCTATTAATTAATTCATATTTTAATTTCAAATTTGTGTAAGGAAATGCAGGTGAGTTTTCAGCCTTTTCTTGCTTAGTAATTAATGTATCTAATGTATTGCCAAACATTTTTTCACAAAAAAGTTTTTTTTTTTAATTTACACAGAAAAAATAAAAAACTTCACTTAAAAAATATTGTAATATTGATTTATATTTGACTCATTTTTCCTATTTTTTTAAAAAAAAGTTTTTTTTTTCAACAGTATTATTCTAATTACTGATATTATTTTATATTATTACCTAGACTGATAAAAATATTTAATTAAAATTATAAATGTTTAATTAAATAATTCCTAAATTTCGTTATATGGATATGAATTTAAAATGTAATATAAAAGGAGATTCAAAAAATTTTATGTATTTAAAAGATAAGAAAATTTTTTCACAATAGGTCCTACTATTACTAAATCCATGGCTATTTCTAGACCTATTTAATAAAGGAAGTATTTTAAAACGCTCTTTCCGAAAAAGCTTAGCATCAAAAAAGAAAAAAATACCTACTAAATGTAAAGATAGGCAAAAAAAGACAGTTTTTTTATTAATCTAATACACATTCTTCAGTTTACCATTGCATTAAAATTATGCACGTCATAACTTATACCAAATATTTTATAGGAATGTATAATGTATATCGATGAACGTATAAATAGAGTGATGCCGTCTTGCGGGAAAGCGATCTTTTAATTTTTTAAATTAATATTTTCTTTATGAATCTACTAACACTTTTAGAATTAAGTTATTCAATCTGAATAAAAAGTCACATTATTGTGAATGATAGATATTCTGTTAAAAACAGAATTGATGCTAGAACAACTTTAATTTTTTTTTTTTATTTTTTTTTTTTTTTTCTGGTTCAGATTTTCTCAAAAGTATATGTATTCAAAGCATTTAATAATTATTTTACTAAATGTATTGCATTAGCGCATCTGCACGTTTATTTCATTTATTCGAATTCATAGATGTGAAACTTGATAAATCTTTTTTAGATTCATTGCATAAGTGACATAAACTTTTGATATCATTAAGAAATAAGAAATCAGTTTATTTTCCTACTACTAGATGGCAGCATTAAATTCCAGTTAATAATATTTACTGAACATTCATTCATTCAAAAAGTAAATACATTATATCTTAATGGATCTGGCAGGATTTTAAATTATAACTTCGGTTATCTGAAATAGTGATTCAGGGGCAACATGCACGCATACGAATATTATGACGTTTTTATGCATAATGGTGTACCTTTTTATCGCAGAAATAAAAAAAATTCTCTAATTCGAAGAGATTTATAAAATCATAGACATGAATGTTCCAAAATGAAGTATTTAAAATGCTTCTGATAAAAGGATTGCATCAAAAAATATTTTTAATTATTATTAAAAGTGTTTTTCCTTTTCTAAATTTAGCTATTAGTCTTTTACTTAATCATTTTTGTTCTTAACAATCACTTCATGATGTTTTTAAGAAGCTTGTAAAAATAACATACATCAATAACACAAACTTATAGGCATTACTCTTTTTTTGGAAATACAAATATTTTACAGAAAATTATTAAAGTTATGACATCCAGAATTTGATGTACACAAATGAAATTACATACTAAAAGTGTAAAATTTATGATTTACAAATAAGAATAATAAAAAATGAAGCTTCGTGGCATCTAAATAAGAAAATTAATTAAAATAAGAAAAATTGGAATTACTATCAAAAATGAAACGAGAAAATTCATATAAACATATTGAAAATTCCATTTATTTACGTTACCTATATTAATAGGTTTGTTTCTTGTACAATTGAAAAAATAGTGAATGCTATGTAAATTGGCATATCTCGGAAAAAAAGTTAATTTTTCTAAAAAATTGAATATTAATTTAAGACTCCTTATTATTCTCCTTTATTTTTTCTTCAATATTTTTTCAGAGTTTCATAGATTTTTGTCTATATTTATTGATATGTAGGCGTATCGAACAATGTATTTCATTTCCATTAAGTGATTTACATCCGTATTCTTATATTCAGAAATTTTAGCTAAGCGAAATTTTTACTAAAGAGTACCACAGTAATAAGAGTCAATTGTACTATATATTTTCATTTTTTAATGAAGAGAAACATATTGTTTTCCCGATGTCTGGCTACTAAGATTTCCACCTTTTAGGACCAGAAGGGGCGGGAGAAATGGCACCTTTATATAGTGAGGCACGTATTGTGGTGCCATGGTAGCCCTGAAAGTGAGTCATAGTAATTTAGAAGCGATATCTTCTTATATGATATTGCTTTTTTCCGCAAGAGTTAAATTGCTAAATTTAATTTAATTCTGAAATTATACACAGAATAGCTTAGATTCTGAATAAATGCTTTCAAAACAATTTTCGTACAAATTATCTGTTTAATGGAGAAATCAAAATTTGATGTTACTGTAATAAAATTTAAAAAAAAAGTGTTTTGTAAATAAGCCCCCGAAATTCAGCAAGAAAATTATTTTAAGTGAGGTAATGATTTCGAAACACTTAAAAAAATGATATTTTTTTCTGAAACTGTACTCCTGTTTGTCATGGATATCCACTGAAAAAGAATTTCTAAGCCATTTATTGTTTTATCAAGTAGAGCATTTTTAATTTAAACGTTTTCTAACTTTTTTAATTTTACATAAGTAATGAAAAATATTTTTTGATCAAGAAATACTTGCAAAATTACTTTTGATACAAAACCATAATTCTTTTTCATCTAAATAAATTATTAGCATGCGCACATCTACAGGGAACTATAAGACTAAATGACCAAAAGATAAACTTTTTTGTGAGTATCTAATTTTCTGTGGATAATATCACTTTATTCATCCAATAATTTTCACGTGAAAGAATTTTGGCAGCCTCTAAATATTCCTCGATATTTTTCAAGCTTGCCTTCTCACTTATTTGGGTGGCTACACTGTCTATCTTGAAAGTCAATCTTTATATTTCTTTGATTAATTAAAAATGTACGCTAAACAAATAAATTTAAAATACAGGGTGAATGAATTTAACCAATCACTAGTCAACATACCAGATAAAAGGGTTTCATTTAAATTTAAAGTTAGTTTTATCAAATGTTTTTGCTAGCATTTGACTTGGAAGGAATTATGCAATTATTCATACAATAATTTTCACAAAAACATTTCCTTAAGGGCCTCCAAGAATAAGTTCGTTTCCTGATAGTTATCTAGTTTCGTTTCCTCACTCTACTGATTGATTCTCTTATAGAAGGCAAACTTTCATTATACGCAATTGTAAATATTGATTATGTAATCGAATTTATGCAATTATCAATAGACTGAAAGAATTTATGCAGTCAATAATTTTTATGATAAAAGAATCTCATCTATTCTTCAAGGTAACTCTTTCAAACTTTTCTTTTGGAATAGAGTGACTTATTTTCAGTAAAATTATACTACGAAATATAATGCCTGCTTTCGCTTATAAATATCGTTTTAATCTTAGGACATTCTCTTTATATAGTCAACGATTATTGAAACTATAGCAAATCAGTTTATTTCCTTGAATTCATGCAGTTGATTCAGTTGTGTACTAATTTCCATTCATTTAATATCAAATAACTTATCATATATTATGCTTTCATAGCTTCATATCATACCTAGTAGTACACCGTTATAGTGCTTGCTTAACAAGCAAAACATTTAACCATATGTTTTGCTTGTTAAATTGAGATTTTTTGTAATTTAATACAAAATAATATCTAAATTAATGAAATCATTGGAAGTATGAACATTTTACTCATTGGTTAACTTTGGTCTACTTGTACTTTGGTTTAAAGTTCTCTTTAATTAAAGTATGTTTGGCAAATCTTTAACTCGGGTTTTCCCCTTTCAATAAAATTAATATGAGTTGTCCTACAAGACAAGAACTTTACAATTAAAATAAACTCTGAAAAAAATTGAATTAAAATGTTTGTTGTGTATTACAATCTGTATGCATTATTGCCTTAGATTGTGAATCCAAACATTCTGTAGTGAACAAAAACTGTAGATTTCAGAATACTATTCTTTTCTTACATAAAAAGTACAATAAAGCACTTCGAAGTAGAATTAACTTTTACAAATCTATTTATCACTAGAAAATTCTTGTATAGTAACTTGAAGTTATATTTAAGAAATAAATTAAACATGAATGTTATTATTTTTTTTTATCTTGTTTATATTTTATATACAAATTAAAATTTTTTATGTATTTTGCTTTAAATTTTTGGCCTTTTTTAAAATTTTTATTTATCATATTTTAGCGTCATTAATTATGAGCTTTTTTAAACGTGGACTCAGATTTATTGCAACGGCAAATGAAAAATTTGCTATTCCACATTAAAAATTGGCTGTATGCAATATGTTCGAGGAATGCATACGATTATTGTCTTACATGGCTCATTACGATATAAGTTGATTTCTAGTGAGAGGAAAGAAATTTGCTTGGTTGGATAAGGATGGTTCTGATCGGTAGAAATTTATGATAGAATTCAAGTGCAGTACGGGTCTTTTGAGATCATAAAATTGCTACACAAACAATGAGTAAACGGGTGACACTTAATCAATTCACCTGAAAAACTATTTTCAGCTATTTTGAGACTGATTTATAGGAGACTGTTATTATTCTTGGATTTCATATAATTCTTTTAGAAAATTCTGCTCCAACATTTTCAGAGTTATAAGTGATTGCAGAAACAGTTTAGCTGAATGTATCTTTATGACTTTTGTAAAGGATTTTCAGTTAATATAGTATATTGATGTTGGATTTCATTAGATAAAAGTAAATCATACATGGTAATAGAAAAAATTTCATTAATTTTAGCATTCCAGTTTAAAAGGATGTTAAGTAACTTCATATAAACGAGAAAACATATAAAAAGTTATATTATCATCGAACAATTGTTAATTTAAAATTTTTGCCTAAATTCTCCTGCGAGCTTCCCAAAAATGTTTTTGTTAGCATAGGATGTTATTAGACTTCGCGTTACTGATTCCTGTAAAAACTCGTGGTGTCAAAGATAATAACAATAAACTAAACTGATACATTGAATTTTTAAGGGATATACTTTATAGTATTATTAATTAAATATGCCTACTTGCGCTTTCCATTCAAGTAGTTACACATGACAGGAAATGTATGTACAATATTTATTAATTCAAATCCAATTTCAGGTTTAAAATAACGATTCATATCAACATTAAATTTAAATGAGATTTATAATTTCTATAGAGTATTTAAAGGGACTTACCTGCTATCTCATTTCAACATTAACAGATTTCGGGAAATGCATGCACTTTATTTGTTATTTTAAAATTATATATATTTATTTATTTTAATAATATATATATATATATATATATATAAACTAGATTTTATAAAACTATTATATATAGTGTATTGAAAACTTTAAGAAATTAAACAGCGTCCAAAATATACCCTGAATGCTTTAATATTAAGCTTATATTAACTTAAATGTATAATAATAATTTTCCCTTATATGAGTCGAGGCTAGTTGTTTTTCTTACATTGCTCGAACCGTTTAACATGATGATAAGTAGTCAATTATCCATTAAAATTTCTTTGAACAATTTATTGAATCTTACCTACGGATCTACATTCGGGACAATCATGCTGAAATATACACTGGTCTGCGTGCTTTTGAGCAACTGCGGCAAGTTCTTCGTCCCAAACCTGAAAAAATATGTATGTAAAATTGAAGATTTTTCAGTGTAAATATAAATATTGCTATTAATCTGCGTTTATCACAATGATTTAAGGAATTGCTTTATCAGTACCAAAAAAAAAATAATGATAATTATCCATTTACTTTAGGGGCTGTTATTGAATGCTGCCTCGTTAGTCAATAAATAAGACATTGTTTTTTTTATTTATTTTAACATTGGTAACTGAAATCAATTCCTTTGTTAGAAAATAAAATAAGTAGTACACTTTTTTCTATTCTATTCATGTATAACATTTGAAAGTAATTGTCTCATTATTTAATCAATTTATCAATACAAAAATAAAAACAAAGTTTACATTAATCCCCAAGGGTTGAATAATTTGTCTCTGCAGTTAAGTTTTTTATTACTGTAATGAAAATGACCCACATAACTGTGTGTGCAGTAATAATTACTTTTCTTTTGATTACTCTTTAATGCAAATTAAATTACTTAAGAGCTTGTTTACTATTTTCTTCATCAGTTTATGATAACTAATGAAGTTTCTTTCAAGCAAAAAATAAATTATTTTCGTTGTAAAATTCCCGAATGATCAGAAATATCAAAATTAAATCACTAAAACAAGAATTTCACCTAAATTTTCATACATTATTTACAAAATGATGAATAATTGTCCAAAAAAGTTTATTAATAGTACATAAGACAGCTAAGACGCCATGTGATTCTGTTTACATTTTCCAATAAATTGATGTGTAAGATGTGATTACAAATTCAAATTTCAGAAATAGTCAACTCCCTAAGTTCAACTATAACAGAGCAAAAATAGAATATTGGTCCGATTTTTTTTTTACCTCTTTATAATGATACATAAATGTGATTTTTTTTATTCAAATACACTTATGCCTTTTATTTAGTAAAATGGAATTATTGTTTAAAATAAAATCATTAAATAGAAATTTTGGTAGGTATGATTCTTAGATATATGGTAAAATCTGAATGTGCATTTTACATAGCTAAAACTTTACAATAAAGACATTCATGTAATCATAAAAACATCATAGAAAACGTAGAGTTATAATTTTTATCTAATAAAGAAGTAATGATTTTCTTTTATATTAAGCAAAGTTAAAAAGGAAAGTCCTCATTGTTTTAATACATTTTATTAAAAAAAAAGCCAGATTTTACATTTTTATTCCGATCTCTTTGTCATTAACACAAAATACTTTTTAAAATGCAGTAAAGGGAAATTAAATGCATCAAGAGTTCAATTTTATCGCAGTTTATTTTTAATTTCGTGTTACGTATCTTACAAAAAATTAGCAAATTAACTTGATTAATTGAGATATTATGACAGCATGAATGATCAGGATTCATTTTTTAAATAATATAATAGTCAAATATTGTACGTTCTCGATCCATACTGCTGATGTATAATAGTTTGGAATTCAGTTAAGACTTTAGGTCCTTGATGAATTAGTTCCCCTCTACAATTGTGAAGGTAGAGTGACAAAATATCTATTACCTACCTAATGTAAGCATTATACAAAAACTGTTCCTATATCTGGAATGATTTAGTTGAATGTGTGTGATTTGGAAATTTTATTCCATAAAACTCAATTGCAATCCAAAAAACTTCATATGAATTGAGAATGATTATATTATTATAAAATCTACTGCCTCTTTTTCAAATTTGAAATTTTCCCGAATTGTATCTGTGTATCAGGAATAATTACTTGTATATAAGTATTTAGTTTCTAAGTTAATGCACATTGCAATTATTTAAAAAAAATTCTTGAGGAAATAATATATATTATTTACCAGCATATTTTTTAACATATTTGTAAATATCATATAATACATACATAAAAATTATTTATAAAATTTTCAAAACATAAATAAAACAACATAATACAATAAGTAAAGAAAAAGTAAAGGAGAACACATATACACAAACAAACACCCGCACATTGAGATAAGAAGTACAAATGAAGTTCCAATTTAATTATAAAATAAAAGGCAATAATTGTTAATTATTATTGCTTTGTAGTAAAAATTATACAACTTAATGCTTGAATTTCCATTTTATAATTTAGTTTAGGTTTTGAAATTTTTGAATTTTGTAATTTAAGTTTGCAGTAATTTTCCGCTTAATTTTGCAATTTATATTTTCAGTAATTCAGCTACTTTTCTGCTGAATGATTTATTAAAAAATTTCTTTTATTTATACTTAGATTATTCATTCTTGTAAAATCTGTAATATTTCTATTTATGCTTTGCTATATAGAAATATTATTTTCAAATATAAAATGCAAACGTGTGAGACAAAATTCCTTAATAATTATATTTTTGTTACGTCTTTACATCTAAGTTATACATTAATATACATATTAATATATTGTAATTTATCATAAACGTCTAAAATACAATAGATCTGTAATAAAAAGCAATATTTCCTTAAGACTCAATATTTAGTTTCTTAATAATACACAGACACACACACACATGCTTATTAAAAATTAATATTTTAACATTTACTGTTTGAAAAATTTAATATTTTATCTTTTATAAAATTCTGACACGTTATTTATGAAAAATTGCACCTAAAAATTTTATATTTAAATTTCACATATTGTATTAATTTAAAATGAGTTGTCTGTTTATGAAATCAATAAAAACGAAAGTTTGACTGTTAAATATTATAAGCGTTGATGAATTTAAAATTTAAATTTGTCTATCAGATATGAAGATACGCTATCTTATATTGAAGCCAATTACAAAGAAGCAAAGAAATATGAACTTTAAGAAATTGCTCTTCAAACACAAGCCAAATTTAACTTTCTATGAATAAATTTTTTTTTATTTTAATTGATACATGAACAAACAATGTTTATATACTTTAAAAATGTCCATAATAAGAGGAACAGAATGAGATATAAAATGGAAATATACATTATTATGTAAGACACTACCATTATCTTATTTGACTCCCCTGAGTTTTCTTATTAAAATCAAAGTAACTCTTTTTTTGCTAATGCAATATTTTGTAAAAAGGGAGAACATGAAGGAAAGTAATGATTGCTCGACCCCACATTTGTGTTCCAGGGTTATCACGAACTACAAATACGGCTCAAGTTTTCCATTTATTCTTTTCAACAGAATATATTCTTTTGAAAATGTGATCAGAACACATGTTAGAAAATTTTAGTAAGCTTCTATTATCTTAATATCAAGACTGAAAATTTCTGCATATACTTTTTTGTTTTGTATCATTAACTGTAAATGCAATATTTATAACGCGTCTATAGAAATAAAAATGCAAAATTTCCCACAATAGTATACTCACAAATCATCACCACATTCAACTGAAACTTTATTTATATAACTATATAAATTGTGCTAACAGATATGTAACCGAACACAATACAATTAAATGCATCAATCGCAAAAAATTAAAAAAAAATAATACAAAGTGTAATATAACTAAAGCATTTTCTGCTGTGTTAAATTAAAAATTCCTTTACTAATTTGTATTTCTTCTAACACAATGATTGCAAATTTAAGGTAATTCAGTATTTTACAGTGCTTATAATATATTATTTAATTTCAATAATTCGTATGGTATAACAAAAAACGTCTCTAAATTTTTGCATTGTCATGTTGTATATAATATTATGAAGCAATAATATTTCTCATATAAAGTGCGTTTTAAGTTGATAACATAAAAAAACACCATTTTCATTTCAAAAAACTGATTAAGTTTTTATACTATTAGTAAATGTTTTATTTTATTGGCATGTATCAATAATTAAAATCTCTAGTGTAAGACATCAATGAAATTCGTTCAACATTTTTAATAAAATTGCTGCTAAAATCTGAATTAAATGTAATAGCGTGATTTTTTTAGAGCATAAATAATAGATTTTTCGCATATTACTGCTGCAATAATACAGAATAAGAAAACTTAAAATAATTAATTTTTATTAGAATCTTTCTTGTTTTATTAAAACAATAAAAAATTCTTCGGAAGTATCTACAACTAAAACATATGTATATAAAGTATTATGGACAATCAGAATGTACTTGTAGATTTTTGATCTCATTTTATCTTTTACTCAAATTTTCAGTTGAACTTTTAGTTAGAATTTAAATAGCTATATTGCAGAGTTAGGATTTAATTTTTTTCACATAACTTTGAAAGTAAATTTATGCACCATAATACTCTAGAAAAAATACTATAGTCCATAATCGAATTCTAATTATTCAAATTGGAAACGCTCTTTCTTAAAAAGTTTCATTTTATAGAAATTTTTTAACTTAATAAAAAAATCTGTAATTTCTCATTTTAAATTAATAACAATTTCTGATTTCTCCAGCATTAAGGATAATTTAAGAGAATAATTTTCAAATATATTTAATTATCTAAATAATTCAGTATAATTTTTACCCAATATTTATTTAAAGTTTTACAACAAATTGTCAAATGGACCTTTAAATGTTAACATAACTTCTCACCTTTACATATACATAAAGAATAAAAAATGAATCAAATAATTCTTATATGCTTATAAGAACGTAAACAGTATTCACTATGGTCCAGTGGTTACGATATCGGTTTTCAGATTAAAAAGTTCCATGTTCAATTCCACATATTGCTAAAAACAGGAAATAAATGTTGCGTTTTTGCTTTCTGAATGCACATTTGTTATCACGGTGCTTGAAAGTTTTCCTGGTTTCCTCCTTCATTTCAAGTGAAAAAATTAAAATAACTATAGAAAATCTTCCCGGGGGGGTATTCCACTGGGATTTTTAAATCCTTTACAACATCCTTTAGCTGTTAGAATATTCTATTATTGGTGTCAAGGAATAAGAATAATTTTCATCATATGTACAAATTCATACAGCTTGTCATACTTCAGAGATAAATTTGTGTGAAAATTAAAGATATACTAGTAGTTTAAGGATAAATTTCAAGTAGATAAATGAAATAAATACCATCTCATCTTATAAAGTATAATTTGTATTGTTTAATTTAATAGGAGCAAAATTATAAGAAAAAATTGTTTTTAATATGCTAGAAGATACAAGTACAGCTTCAATGCTTCATACTAAGTAACAAAATGTAGTATTCCAACTTTAAAATACATAAATTTGATTTCTCACTCCCTTTCATTAATTAAAACAAATATTTTTAAATATTAAATGTTTTAAATTTTGGGGAAAATAATCTTGTTTTTTTTTTCAAATAGTAAAAATTTTCAAAAGTAAGTTCAAATTACTTTTATCTTTTATTGAAGTGTAGTTTAAATTTTTGTTATTTATTTCAATAAGGGCTCAGTTTGATTTTAATAAAAACTTTATAGATAAGCTGAAACTAGTGGAACTTTAAAGAGAACTTACCTTTATCTAAAATGGGAGAAGTGTATTTTATATTGTTAAATGAACTAAGTGAGAATTATAAATTTAGTTTTATTTTATTTCTTTTTACAAAAGATGTTATTCCTAGATATTTAAAAAATAAGTATAATAATTTTTCCAATGAAAAAATAACTTGATATGCTATTACATATTCATTGAATTTTATTAAAATCAATGGTACAGCTCTGTGTTACACAGAGATATAACATTTTTTACTATTTAAAATATGTATCCAATTAAGTAAAAAATTTTGTAAAATCAAAAGTAGTACATTTAAATTTGTTTTAGGAATTTTTTTATTTACAAGTGCTTCTTATTGCAATCTAACTGTATGTATATATGTTTATAAGTAAAACATTACACATGTGTGTACACACACACTCACACACATATATATATATATGTAATGCTTCAAAGCAATATATTAGTAACCTATTTACCAAAAATTTCCTTCTGAAAATTCTTTCAGTTAGTAGGTTTTGATTTGAAAAAAATATTTAAATTTTACATTTAAAATTATGGAAAGATATCCGATCTTAAACTATGATTTAAGATTGTTGAAAATTAGAGAAAAACTAATTCAATTTCAATGATTACATCCTTAAAAATGTAAAATTAAATTCCATTCATTTTATAACTCAATCAATCTTGAGGAGTTAAAGTTTCAAGAGGTTGTAATGAATCCGATATAATCGGAAAACCGAAACTTTTTCTTTCAATTTAATACTTAAAAACAATTTATTTAATGTCGTAAACGAGGTAAGCAAGCCAGACATTCATCAAGTACTGTGAAACACTCTATACATATTCTTAAAAAAACTATTCAATTTACCCTTGTTAGTTTAGAATGTACTTTTTCCTTCATTGTTTTCATTTCATTACAAAATGAAGAATATTCTATTGATAAATTATTTTGTTTAGCTTCTATAACTTATAAATACAATAATCAATAATAATGAAATTTTTTCATTTATGCTCATTAGAGTTATTTAATTCAATCAACTGATAAAATTCTTTATGAAGATTATAATTTTCAATTAAGTTTATCTCTCTGAATATTTAATATCTTAGAAACAAAGAAATTTATGAATTATAAGAGAAAATAATACTCGCATTCCATTTTTGCAAGATTCATTGCCACTGATTTGCGTGGGCATGTGAAAATGAAAAGTAATTTAGTCATTATTTCCCCTTTTTTATGGATAATTTTCTATTTTCAGTTATATGTCAAAACTTGCTTGAAAATGACCCAAAAGAATTGGGGTTAATAGTTCTATTCGTATACAATTATCATTAATTAATGTAATTGGTACCTTTAAAAATATTTGCTTAAGGCGAAGAAATTAACTGCGCCAATGAGAATAACATCTACAAATAATGAAGTAAAGTTGAAATTAATAAGAGTTTATAAAATGGAGAACCATTATCGACTGCGAGACGATAGAATTTCGTCCTTGATCATTATTACTAAATTATTTCCTTTAATTGCGGCTTTTGATACTTCTTACATTTGCGTTTTAGTTAGTTAATAGGTATCAATGTTTTGTAAATTAATAACTATTATGAGCTGATATTCTTTAAATTAATAGTAGTCCATATGCTTACTTCTGCAGCATATTTACAAAAGAAAGAATTTTGAATTTTTCTAGTCTTATGTAAATATGCTGATATGTTACTCTTTTAAAAATAATTTCAATATTTTTACTATTGACCACATTTTGATATAACTAAATAAATATTTAATTATGATAATTTTGGATAAATATGACTGTATTTTGTTGATAGTAATTTTCTAGTCTTGTCTTGAATTATCCCTTTTTCAAAATCATTAGTTATTAGGAGAATTTTAACGCATCATGTAAAATCTAAAAATTCTTAAAGTGATACTCAATAATGCTCCTTTTATGTAGCAATAGATAATAATGAAACAATTTTGTACATAAAAATAGAAGAAATATTATATTTCGCTTTTGGTTCTATAAGCTTATCAATTTAATTTCCCATCATTTATGTTAGTTTATTAACTCACTCGAAAATTTTATGAACCTTAATATTAACCATATCATACACATTAACCATCTCATATTGCTTGAATAATGTATGAATCGCAGAAATTATATCGTTTCTTTCTTTTTTTTATTTTACATTTATTGATGATTATAACACTTCTATTAGCGAGAGAAAACAGAGAACTTTTACTTTTAAGGATAACTGTGCATATTTTTTTAATGTCATAAATAATGTAAGTTTCTCAAGAAAAAAATTAGTATGCATGTAATTACAACATACATTAAATGGTGCATATAATAAATACTTAAATGATGCCATGATACGTGAATGCTAAATACTAAAATGATATATAATGTTACATTACTAAAGTATAATGCCGCCCAACCTGTCTAGTGGTTAGCGTACCTGACTACAGATGGGGGGGACCTGGGTTTGAATCCTGGCTCGGGCATGGATGTACTTTCTCTCTCTCTCTTTCTTGTCTTTGTCCTTTCTTTGTGTGTGAATGGTTGCCTACCCTATAAACGGGTACCTATGGCATGTGTGTACTGAGGAAGTCGGACTCCGCACCAAATATGATTCAGTTGGAAAAGTGGAGCAGCGCACCCCATATGGCCGGCCTGGCTGGCACACGAAAATAACAACTACAGTATAATAAATGATCCCTCACAATTGAGTATCATCTAATGTTTTTAAATATATCTCTACATTTTCTTTAATTACCCAGATCAAGTATTTCTGAAACCGCTTATGTGTATGTGTATGTATATATATAGGGAAATAAAATGAAAAATACTCAAGTTCGGTAACAGACTTCAATTTAGTCTGTATCTATGCAGTGCATTAAATAGAATTAATTAACCATTAACTTAAGTGCTTATGAGGAAAAAGCCTGGGAGTTAAATTCTCATATTTTTCACCACATTGCTTTTATCTCAAAGAAAGCCTATATCAAAAACATTCTTAAAATTGCAAAGCTTAAGATCACGTAAAATATCAAAAAATTATAAAAATATAATTGTGATAGAGAGAGATGTTGAAAATTACTAATTGAAATTATAATGAAAAATTGTAATCATTAAGCCCAAGAAAAATA
Source organism: Latrodectus geometricus (assembly GCA_026290005.1). Classification (NCBI taxonomy): domain Eukaryota; kingdom Metazoa; phylum Arthropoda; class Arachnida; order Araneae; family Theridiidae; genus Latrodectus; species Latrodectus geometricus. Next base: position 3,173,552 of record JAPDSC010064003.1, read on the forward strand.
CCTGCTAGTCAAGAAATACGAAACTACTGTTTAAAAAAATGATTGCTAGCATACGACTCCCATATAATCTATTTTTCTTTAAAATTCAGTGATTTATAAAGTTTTGAGATAATATCAATAAAAAATCTCCATGGAAAAAATTCACCTGCCAAATGAAACAAAAATTATTCACACACATTTAGATAAGCAATTTTAATACCATAAGTTACTATATTTATGTGCATCAACAAAAATATATTTCTACACTAACGTTTAAACAACACATTTAAATAATTTTTGAGCAATTAGTAAGTTATGGCAAAATCGCTGGAATAAAAATATCCAGAATAAAACAACATTATTGAAAGCAAATTCAAGCTATAATTTCATGGACCGCTTAAGAAATATTCTTAAATCACAAACTGGCAGGTAATGATTTTCAATTATGTGATAGCTTGATTTCATTTTAAATCTTTAAATTACCAGTGTGAGTTAAAAAGATAGAATTACATCTTGACTGGTCATTTTGCAAGATAAAAATTACATACATAGAAATTCACTACGCATATTATAACAGCAATTTCGATAAAAATATATCATTCCTCGGGACAGTAGATTTACATTTTTTATTTGCTTACCATTAAACATAGTAATAAATTCAGTGAAATATCCAGATTTCGATGTGAATCATGAAAGATTATTTAAATCACCGAAACGTGTTTTGGCGATGAAATTTTTTTTTAAATATGTCAACGTGATTGAAATACTAATCATATTCTCTTTAAAAAAGATAGAATCCCTGAATTATTACATTACATATTCTCTCGGAAAAAACACGAACTTATTTCCTTTATTGTAAGGTAGATTTCGGTATTTAATTTGGCTGTGGAAATACTACGTTATCTAATTTATGTGATAACTACGCTTGTAAGTGAATTGTATTACAATAATGTGTGTGTGGTAAATATTTCATGGAATTTAAATTGGGTGACCGATTTTCGTATGTTTAATTAAGTAATTGGTGATCATTTGATTCTTAAAAATCATACATTTATTTTAGATTATAAATCCTATTTCCAATAAGCTTTGATGTTTACTACTTCAACTTAATTCAGAGATTTTATTTTATTTTATTAGGAATGTCTGAATTTCAAAAAATTGATTTGCATGTATGTAAATCAGGATATTTTTTATTTTTTAGCATAAATATTCTATGAGTTTATGAAATTTCATCGATATCAAAAAAAAAAAAAATTAATTTTTTTAATCAAATCATGACCAACATATATAATTGCGAAAATAAATTTAGCGTCAAATCTGTTTCTGCAGCTAATTGCTTGAAGAGAAGAGGAAAGTTTTGTTTCAAAAAACTATTTTTATATTGTTTAAAAGTTCAAAAAATAAAAATTTCTTTCTCGCTTTACAGAAATTTAATTGAAATTTCTTTCTCGCAATCTAATGTAATAGAAATACCAGTAGTATAAAAATTCTAAAAATATTTACTATATACCACAAACAGTAATATATTTTAAATTTTACTTATAATTGGAAAACATGCATATCTTTTAATATTTTTAAATATGATGGAAAGAAGCGATACTTTAAATCTTTATTTATGACTAAATTTAGCTTTCGCAATACTCCTCCACCCTATCAGGGTTAAACAATAGCTTTAAAATATTATTACGCACCAAAAATCTATTTTTATATTAAACCTAATTTGGTGTTATTTTTTAAATATTATAATTCAACTTCAAAATTCTTTTCTCTGTTTCCAAGTTATTATCTTCATTGTAATAATAGAATAACAGAAAATCATCCTAGTAATCCACTATTCCAAAAATTCTATCGAATGTAAAGAAAAATTGTCTTTTAATCCAATACAAATATGTTTATATTAATTTACTATAACAATGAGTTATTTGATTTACTTTTCGTTAAACTAAAATACTCTTAACTTGATGAATTAAAATTTCTATTTGTTACAACTTTAAAAATATTGTTGGAATTCTTTATATGGTAACGGTAATTTCAATATTTTTATTAAATGCAAAACTTTGCATATCTACATACTATATTTATTTTCCTTTTATTTTACACTATTTGATGAGTCTGTATTTCCTCATACTTGGTGAAATAGATATCTATTTCGGAGTTAAAAAAAATGGAACAGTTATCATTATGCGATGATTGTGTGTTATCAAATAATTTGTATTATATAAATAGTGAAACCCTTTGATCACCTCTTAACATTTTGAAGTGAGCTATATTACCGTTCCTATTTCAATATTTCTGGAAACATTTTTGTAGAAAAATATATAAAACGTCCTCTTAATTCATTTATTTAGAAGTGTTCGAAATGCGATTATTGCCATTTCAAGTGCAATTTTCAATGTATGCTGTCAAGTATAATTTGATTTCGAGACCGATCAACTTATTTTTTAAAAAGTTAACAATTTACAATTTTAAATATTGTTAAATAATCAATATTAGACATTAAAATTTTTACCAAGGAGACTGATTTTGTAAACCAGGAAAATATTTATATGAGATTGAAATACACAGCACATATATTTTTTTCTGAATAAAAAGTCATAAAATCTGTGCCAGTTTCTATTAATTCAATCTGAACAGGAGTAATAGTAAATATTTGTTATGCATTAATATTCAGAAGACATTTAAATATTACCTAAAATAAATTCATAACATTTTTAGTCTGAAAAAAGAACACAGATGAAATTTCATTCAACAATTAGAAATGAGAAAAAAAGGTGAATAATTAAATAAAGATCTGAATCACTTACAATACCATTATTTTGATATAGCTTACACAATATGAATTTTACAACTTTACAAATAGCTAAGGAAAACTTGATAAAATATGTTTTAACAAAATCTCTGAGACATATGAAAATAAATATATACAAAAAATCATACCATTCGAAATCCCAAACACGTTGTTTTTTAAACTGGACTAGTATCGATTATTTATAATGAGCCTATTTCCCTATACTTTACAAATACCTTATGTACATTTCATTAAATATGATTTAGTTTTTCTAAAATTTATAAAGTATAAATCCATGTAAAAAGTCAAGTTAAGCTAAATTCTACAACGCTTTGGTTGTTAAATAAGGCCAATATCAATTTAATGTACATCTCATGCGTAAATTTTCCAGTACAAAAAGACCAAGGAAAATAATAAAGCCTTAAATTCTACAGTTGGATATTCATAGAGAGAAAACACACAGGTTTGTACATAAAAATATAACGGATGCTATTTATATAATAACACAAAATATCATAATTTGTAATTCAAGCAACGAGTCAAAAAGGATGACGATATGTCACAATTTTCACAACAAATGTTTTCTTATTGATTATGGGCTGGAGCTGTTATCAAAAAGTAAAAGTTGGGAAAAGCTAATTATTAAATAATAGGTCATTTATAATCCTTATTCTCAAAAATTGTTAATGTTGATCGAAGTGAAAATAATTCTTAATTAATTCCATTTTCTTAAAATTAAAAAATTTTGTTAAAATATTTTTCAATTACAAATTTTATAAAATCAATGTAAGTGAGGAAATTTTAACTTAGTTTTCTATTTGGTATATAAATTTTCATTATTCGCAGATGAAGGATTCAAATAATTTCAGTTTTAGGAATCCTACGTCTTCTCTTATCAGAATTTTAAGTAAAAACAATGGCCGAAGAATAAGTGATGATTTATTCTTGAGACAAAATTAATGTCTCATATTTTTGTCATTCTATCACTTGTAATATCCTATAAATAAACAACAAAAATATGTTGTTGTGATCAGGACGCATTAAATATAATCATACAATGCATTTAACATTTTAAGGCAACATTATGTTGATTCATAAATTTAAAATAAATAATATTTATCACATAATATTAAACAATGTCATGTTTTCTAATAAAACAGTTTTCTATTTCAGCAATTTTATTTTAAAAATCCTAAACATTCTGCATTGATTCTAAATATTTATGCATTAAAATTTAGTATCAAAATCATCAGTTCTATTTTCACTTATTAGTGAAAAAATTGTTTAAATTGAAAGTAAACTTTAAGAATTTTCTCACTTATGATTTGATTTCAGAAAACTGTGACTGTATTTTGAAATATCTTAAAAAAAAATAGATGTGATATATAGTATAACCATATATATTTCTCTTTTGAGTAACAATAAAAGGACAAAAAGATCCCAAATAATCTAACTTTCTTAAGAAATTATTAATATTTATATTTTATTGATTATTGATATTTACTTTAAAAAGCTTGTGTGAAACTTTCTTAATTATATTCACTGAAATTCATAAGAATTTAACAAATTTATAAACATAACCAGTGATTTACTTCATAGTATTTTTATAAAATTTAATGACACTGAAGCTATATGTATTAGTTCTTATTTTATTTATTCATTTAATTTAGAATTCAATAGATATCTCGGAAAAATTTTCACTATCTTATATAATTACAAAAAGATTAATGAGTTGATATGAGAATCTGCTACAAATAATTCACAATACATGAAATAAATATTTCTGATGAAACAGAATACATTAAGCCAGTTCATCGCTTATTTCTTGAATTTTAGAAAATATTCGTAATTTAATTTTGGATTGATTCGGAGCTTATCTTTCTAAAATAAATTACAAATATTTTGAAATGGTAAGTACCAAAATATTTGAAATTTTCTAAATAAATACAAATATTTCGCAATACATATTATTTCATATAATTTCTAATGTCATCTTGATGCTCTTTCTACTTTAAAACTGATATTTTTTTAAGAACTAAATTTTTAAGTATATTTCAATAAATTTACTTTGCTAACGTATTTCATTTAGTGTTTATTTTATAAAATTTCATTTTATCAAATTTTGTAAATAGATAACTTTTAAATCCGTTTTCAACTTTTTTATAAGATCACAAAAATATTAATTGCTTTAAATCTAAATAGAAATAACATTTCTCTTATTAAATGCTAATTAATAGTCTCATTCATAGTAAATGGTAGAATCTATTTTTATTGAAAATTTTGATTATACTCGTAATCCAACCTTTTAAGATTTATATAAACTTATACGACAAAATTATGATTTTTTTGTGGGAACATAATTACGATGTATGAAGAGGACACAATTTATAGAAATCTGCAAGTTCCTATTGTTATAACTCTAAATGAAACACAGTGTGTTCATTCAATATGTTAATTTGGTAGAATAATATTTATTAAATAAATATATAAATTAATATTCGTATTATAATACTCATTTAAACCATTGAACTAAAATATATTATTAAACTAATTTTAAAAATTACTTTAACTAAGATTAATAGTATTATGTTTTATCATAATTGGATAATTACATTAAGATTAGTAGGCCTTACAATTGAAACCTATGAATAGCTCGAAGAGAAAAAAATATCTTTTTAAAGATTAATTAAACTATTTTACAAATCATTTGTTAATAATGTTTTATTCCAGCTTATTAAAGAAAAAAAATCTGTACAAAATTGCCAATAGGTTTCAGATTTATTTTAGTTATTTAGTTAACATTAATTAGAAAAGAAAATTTTTCATTCAATTATATATATATATTTTCTTCCACTCGGGTAGGAGAAGACATACAATTTTCTTCATCGACGGGAAGTTCACCCCTTAATTCTGTGATCCAACTCGTCCCAGAGGTTCTCGATAGGATTTAGGTTTGGGCTCTGGGCAGGCCAATCCATTCAATAAACTCCACACGAAGCTTTGGTTAACCTCGAAACAGGACATTGTCATCCTGGAAGTAACAGGAGTCCAACCCGTAAAACTGTCACAATGTAGGAAGCACATTGTCAATCAAAATGGTGCAGCTCATCGGCGTTGAGCTTATCATGAATGCGGACCAATAGTCCCAGTCCATACCAGGCAACTATCTAGTTAATCAAAGAACTATCTAGTGGCAAATGAAACAAATCTCTTCAAGATACTAGTAATTCGTATAATTTCATAATTTCCATAAAACTTGCTTTTCTAAACACAAAATGAAACTTTTTTTAGTGAGTGTTGAAAAAATTTCTGAAATTCCTATCTGTAGACGATTTCTTTTGATATTTATAGCAATAAAATCTTTTCGATTCCACTTTGATGAGTAAGTTTCTAAAGCGGAGTTTAACAATCAAAGCTCATCTTAAGTCGTCAACTGAGCCGTAGTTGAGCTAACTTTAGAAACATTAAAATGACTAAAGATTCATTTCAATTTCTTCACCAATATTTATTTAAATTTCCACAAATGAAACGATAAACTGAAACGAATTAAGAGTAATGAAAATTATTATAAAATTTTAAAGAAAAAAAGATATTTTCAAAACTATTAATTATTATACGTCAGAATTGTTTCATTCGATTATTTTTAATTGTAACCGTCTAAGAAAATTTTAAATTGATTTCATTATTAACTATATATTTACTTTTTTGCTTGTTTCTGAGAAAAATTCCAAATCCTTTCTGAGCACAATCAATCCCTCTAATGGTCAGTTATTAAAGGAATGGTGGATAATCATTTTAAAGAACTATAGTATTATATATAAAAAAATAATTTCAATGTGAAATAAAATAAAAAAAGTAAAATAGTTTATATTAAACAGATGTTGAATAAAATGTCGCAAATTTAAATAAATATGTTTTACTTCAATCTTTCTTATTTTTAATTTTATTTTATATAGATGTAATGTTAAAACTTAGGAAAAGTAATTGTTCGTCTTGATGAGTGTTACACAGTCAAAAATCTTCAACCAGAACTTGATTATTAATTTATAGTTCGCTATCGCTCTTATTTAGATCAAAAACACTTAAATACCTTTCGAAATGTTCAAAATTTTTAAATTAATTTCAATTAAATGTGTTCTATGAATTAATAATTTCCTCTAATGATTCTTTGAAATAAGTTTTATAGTTCAAACAACTATATGGAGTTAAATAATATTCTTAATAACTCATTAACTTTAATTAGGCATTTTTTCAGACATTTAACTCACAATAAGCTCGAGAATTTAATTATGAATGAAAAATCGCAAAATAGAAGGCAAAGTTGGGATGAAGAAATGAAAGAATGAATAACCATGACTTTCTTGCATTGGGGTCATGGTCGATGGGTGTGATTGTGGCCTCACATCAGGCCACCGCGATTCTGTCTGAAATGAGGACGGTAACTTTGTGGTTGCATTTTAAAGAAGTTTGTTACTAAAATTCACGAGAGGAACCGCAAGATTTAGTAACTACCCACTTGAGAATATTCATAATTAGAGCTCGGCCTTCTGAATAAATAAAGAACAACGTGTGGCTTATGATGCCTCTAGGTTTTATTTCAATAATTATACAGGGAAAGTAGAATCCTAGAAAATCTGTCATACATTAATTTTTAATTTATTAATATTTATCATTTTAACAAATTTAGAAATTTCGTTCTAATTAACAAAATTATATCTACTTTAATTATCAATGAAATTTACAGACAGCTTATTTTGATTAAAAAAATTTACTATATATACATTATTAATAATAGATATCTGATTTTTGATCAGAACATACCATTGATGTTTTATTTTAAAAGTTGGTAAATGCATCTTTTACAATATGTTTTAATAATAGTTTGATAATAAAACATGCTTAATATAATATGTTTGATGATAAAATCAATTAAGTTTGCAATGGAGGAACAGCGTATTTTCAAACAAAGATTTATCTTTAAATTATATACTTTTTACATTCCTTATTAGCTTAAAAGATTAAATGATAAAACTACTTTTTTACGAAAAGAAAGATTTATTTATTATATATAAATCTCCCTCTCTCTCTCTCTCTCTCGTTAACTTTTTAACATTTCATAACTGAAGTTGAAACATTCTAAAGTATTAAAAAAAAAAAAAATTGCGTTATAAGAGATTTTAAAGGCATAGAAAAATTAAAGTATTTTATACTTTTATAAATGATAATATTATTCAAATTATATCGCTAAATAATTCTCTTTTTACAGCTCTGTTATGTCTCAACTATATATAATTATTTATGCATCCTAATTCTGCTAATACTTCTCCGAAATTTTTCATTTTAATGTCAGACTTTATTTGAGGAAAAAAAGTAGAGTGGTATATCCTTACTGTGGTATTTCCGTACATATCAAAATTAGCACCATTCCTGATGAATGGAAAGGAGAAAGCAAAATATAAATTAAATTTGGTGGAAAATTTGGTTATATAAAAAAGTTTCACTTCCGTATATAATTATTTTTATATGTGGTTTAAAAATTGTAAATTATAGTAGATTGGGCGGGGTGTTTGGAAAAATAGATTAATTGGAACAGCTTGGAACTCTAGTGGTTTTGTGAAGTTGTACAAACAGGGTTAAGCTGTGAGGAATTTTAAGAAACCCTGGAGCTGATTTCGGCAGTTTTAATAGAACTTAATAGGCTCAGATAACAGCCGATAGTTAACAACAGGCAAAATTTTGACATACATTTATTTTGGTTTCAAGTTTTGCTTCCCCACCTGCTTCAAAAAAGAGAAAAAAAAAAGATAGGATCACATTACTGCTACCACATGATTAGTATACGGTCACAACCACATTCATTATTTTATTTTTCATATTAATCTATCTAGTGACCTATCTATCCTATTTTCAACTATATTGAAAAGTTGAAAGGTAAAGGTTTTTAAAAACAAAATTCTATTTGTTACTAATTTACTTATCATTTCCAGTATGTTAATTTATTAACTTATAAAGAACAATTGAGAAGAACAAATGCGAAAAGGGCTGACAAATATAAATAAAGAAATTAAACTTCTAATCAATTTATGTACTACAAAAATGTTTAAAAGCCTTTTTCCACTTTTTTATAGTATCCCTTTCCTTTATTTTTTAAATATTTTAGTCACAATTTCTTGTTTATCCAAATTAGCAGCAATTTTAGACTGTATTCTGTTATTTTTTATATTTCTTTACAATAACTTTTCTTAATATATCAAATGAAATAAGGACCATCGAGTAAACATAACTTGAACGTCCTTCAGTATTTCAGTACTAAAATAACCAGTTGTTGGTTAATTCAAAGATGATAAAAGATTCTATTCCAGTCTTTATTGATCAAAGGGAGAGGAGTTGCGTTTGAACTTTGTAAAAGTGCATCTGTTAGGTTGATTTATTTTCTTTTGAGATTTTTTACGTTAATTCCCTTCGACATGTGAATACGGTCCACTCTTTATCAAAGGTCCTCTCAAAATATATTCCGAGAGAGAACTAGATATATTAGAACATCACAGAAACCATCACCTCTTATAGTATACACTTCGATATTTCAAAGATATCTCCATGTATATAAAGGCAGTTTTTCAGTTTACATTTTATTCACTTATAGAAATGCACTTAAATCATTAAAGAATAAGGAACAAAAACATTCTTATACTAATTTAAGATTACTTCAAATAATTCTGTTACTTTAATTAACAAAAAGTGACTGATTTTATAAAAGAATACAAATTTTTTCTTCTTCTTCATAGAATTAATGCAAATGCTCTTATTTTTTTATTATCATTCAATATTATTTACATAAATTATTCGGAGAATTATTTTCAGAATGATATATGCTTGAAATATTTTATAACAAAGAATGTGAATGTGATTTAATAATATCCTGAAAGAATGTGAGCAAAACATTATTCATATTAAATATGCTTAAAAATATAATCTTCTCTGATCTTAAACTTGTCACTATAAACGTTTTATAATCGACAATTAAGCATTTCTTAAAAATTTTATTGTAAGCATTTTTAAAATAAACGCTTTAAGAGCTTTTGAATATTCAGTTTTTATTTACAAGAAATATAGCCTAACGTTTTTGCAAAATGATTCCAAAATTACTCAAATTGCAATAAGACATGAAAAGTTCACATATCTAACTATTTCAATATTTTTATTTTTTTGTTAATTGTTTCATGTACCAAAATTTAAAAATCGTACTATAATTTGAAACACTAAAATTTAAGAGTAAATTTTGTTTCACTAAAATTATGTATATTTTTTGGATTATTGCCGAAATTTGATGAAAAAGAATCATTCGCTCAAGTTTTATATATAAAGTGAAATGACAAGAATTTATTATATTAGTATTTACACATTAACAATATAAATAGAAAAAAATTCATTAGGAGTCCTCATTTTTTTAATTAACACAATTTTTTGAAAAATACCATTGTAATGTCCTGCATAAAAGTAGTATCAATTTTCTTCATAGATTTGAAAATTTTAGTAATTATTCTTCTTTATATTACTTTTTTTCATTTTCGTTATTATCTAATTTCATCTCAGTCAAGGTAGATATGTTCAATTGCTTGAAATTGTGGTATACAGGGTGGAAATCATTCTGGACTATAAAATGTGTTTTCTTGGGATGTCACAATAAAATGTACTCGATGGATCTTGTAACATAGAAACAGTCTAGACAAAACACGTAATTATTTTTAAAATAATTTTCAATAAAAGAAGTGTAATGATTTTTTAAAAATATTAGAATTCTATTGTTCATTCTCTTAAAGGTATATTGTAATTGATTTCCTTAAGCAAATAATGATAGAAATATTTAAATATCACAGAGCTCGATATGAATATACAAACTAAGAACTCCCGTTAAAAACTTTATATCAACAAATTTTTCTCTCACACTTTGAACGTAAAACATAACATTGTACTTTTGCTATTATTTCTAAAAGTAAAATTACTCTGAAAGAGAATAATAAAATAGTACTTTATTAAGATAACAACTGTAACTTTATATGGTATGTTTTTGCTTTTTCAGATCTATCAGAAATGTTGAATTAATTGTGAATTTCATTCCAAACTTATTCTAAATGTCTTAACGATGCGTGATTGATTGTAATCACGTATTTTGGATGGACTTAAGAAACTTCCTGTTGATTTCTTGTATATTTTTCAGTCAAAATTTTAGGATAAAACATAACAATTGTAAATATTCCTTAAAAATTTTCGGATTAATAATTTTTATCCATACTTTATTTACCGTATTTTGTATTATATTTTTGTACCCCACTAGGTATATGTTATTTTCTAATATGAAGTAGAGGGCTCATTATAGTATTTTTATAATCTTCAAAATCAAACACAAGATCTATAATTAGAAAAATACTGTAAGGTAATAATTTGAATTAGAAGTGTTGTTCTTTTCGATTCCTTGATGTATCTGAAGCTCATTAATTTCGGCTGCCGACCAAATTATCAATATAAAATTTATATATATGATTTATTTATTTATTTATTGTACTTTTAGAGACCTTTCACAATCATTCTTTATTTCCTCTGCCATTTTTATACTACCTTAGATAGAAGCTGAAATATCCCAGATCTTTGTAAAAAATATTGAATATATTATGCATTATTTTATTTTTGTAGTTTTTTATTACTTAAAATGCAAAAAATTATATGAAAATCAAAGGAATAGTATGTAATTTTAAAGAAAGGGATATTATACGCAGTAACCGAAAATCTTGGTGATAAAGTAAATTGATTTTTTTCCCACAGAGTTCATTTAATATTGAAAACTCACTAAGAAATTCTGAAAAATCAATCTTAATAATTATTTATTTCCATATTTTTTGTTAGTTAACTATTAATATTAAAAATATACATTTTTATATAATCAATTCATGATAGAGCATTTCATTTCAAATTTTCAAAGAAAACTTTTCGTTGTAAAAGTAAAACAAGTAATTTCTCATTTTAAATACGAAGTTACTATAATTCTATGAATTTTATTCAAGATTTTTCTAAATGTCTTTAATGCCCCATTTTTGAGCATTTTATTAAGTTTTCATGTTTAAAAATAATTTAATTTTTTTAATATTAAAGTTTATTTTAAATTTATTTTTACTGAAATAAAGAATATAATTTCATCAAGACTAATGTATACGAAAAGTGAAATTTTAAGTTTCTTACTAACATAGTAAAAGTTCGCAAATTTTTTGCTCCATGGTATTAAAATATTTTCTAAGATTTAATAGTTATGATTTTGGAAAATATGATATGGTTTTTTGGGAACATTGCTGAAAAGCTTAATGTATCAATTTTAAAATGATTTAAGTAACTTTAGAAAAAATAGAAACGATACTGAGAATAATAATTTGAAATTTTAAAGCAATTTTCCAAGTATAATATGTAGATTCTGAATTCATACCATAAATTCCCAAAAGAAATTACGAATAAAAATATTCTATTCTTCATTTGAATTTTCTCAATAAAATATTTTTCGGGTTTTGAAAATTTAACAAAATTAAATAAAATGTTAATAAAAACAATGACGTAGTTTCTGTAAGAAGGATAAATAAAAACAGAAGAAATTTTCATAAAGTTTTCATATTCAAAAGAAATTGCTTACGTAGAAGACTCTAAATAACTATTAGATTTAAATCAATTAATTAATAAAAATACTCTTCCAAATAGTAAATTATAATGTATACATATTAAAACATAATTTATGGGAAATCCCATATTTCAAATTACTATTTATTCATTGGCATTATAAATAGAAAATGCATTTATATTTGGATTAATATAAATAAAATAACGCCTTAAAACTCATACACACTGAAATATGCATCTATAATAAAATAACAAAACTTCGGTATTTAATTTTAGTGAATGGAATTTTATAGGCTCGTATGTCTTTGATAATATATAATAATATAATAGAAGAATACAAAGTATAAATTTTTAGAAGTGTTTCTTAAAAAAAATTGGCAATAGCATTTCTTTTGGGGAGCAAATATTGTGTCAAGTGTACTGAGGCGGCGTTTGATGAAAAAAGCAACTGTTGAAAAATCGAAAAAGGAATTATTTTAAGCAATTTGTATACATTTGTTAAAAAAAATTTATATAGGAAAACTATATTATGTACTATATAAGATATTTTTCGCATATAAATCAGTAGTGTAATATATCCAGAATAAATATGAGTTTCCAACTAAAGCTACAATATTTATTAGAAGCAATTTGATGGAATTATAGAAATTTGCTTAGATAACAGAAAACTGAGGGATTAAAAGGATTTTATATTTATAGATTTTTCACTTTTCTCTAAAATTTTATAGTTACTATACATAAAATAATGGTATTGAGTTTATAATTTAATAGAATCATTGATATATAAATTTCAGTCATACAATTACAAGCTTTGAGAAATTACTCCGAATATAACAGCTGCATGATATTTTTATTAGTATAAATTCCCAAGTTTTTCCTAGTGAAAAAGTAAAAATGAGTGACAAAATTGAATTAACAAAAATAAAAATTAAGTTCTTAGACTGAATTTTTAAAGATTTTTTTTACACTAGCTTATAATTATGTAAAGTATCAGCTTTTAATATTTAATCAAATGTACACATTGTTAATTAAAAATATTGTATGGAAATTAACAGAAATTAAATAGTTGATTAAATTAAATCATTTAAAGTGCATATATAGTTTAAGAAGCAGTATCCTCAAAAACTGATTTCTCATATCCAGCGGAACAAAAGTAATACATTAAATGCAGAGATAAGTTAAAATCTTTATAACGAATTAGTTTTAATTGTAATTATTTCCACTAAAAGTACAACAAAAGTTAATAAATACTTGTTATTTTATAACATCCATTTGGTTTTATTTTACGTTTTAAAACACACAGGGATATTTACTAAAAACACTAGAAACATTTTTTACAACATCACAGTTTTATATTTTGCTAAGAAAATAAAATAAATATCAAATTCTCCTTTTTGTGTCATTTCTGTTCTTTGCAAGTTTCAAATATCGTTTTAATTTGATTAATTCAAAAAATCCTTTTCTAACTGTTAAGCCTTTTTAGCTTACAAATATTATTCCTTTTTATTAAATTTAGGTTTAAAATAATGTTGTGGATGAGGAAATTTATTAAGGCTTGCACTAAATCAAGGAATTCGGAAATTAATTTTACTCACCATTTGCATCATGTTAGCAGCAGATGGCTGGTTGTTAATTCGTTCATATCCTTGAGCAACAAAGCTTCGCAAAGAGTTGTGCTTCCAGAGAATATAGTCTTTCTCCAATTGACTTATACCTCGAGAATAGATATTACATCTTGGATTCGGTGGTCGGCAAGCTGTGTGCTGATAACTGAATCTCATGTAGATTAGGGGACATCCCTGGTAGTATGGCAATCGACTCTCAGCATAAATGATGAGGGCTGTTACACTGCATATCAATAAGAGCTGATTCATTTGATTAGCTACTTTAAAAGTCAGAATCACCTAAATAAGATATAAAGAATGTTATTATCTCACAAAAAAAGTTATTGTGCTTCGAATATTGAAGATTTTATATTTGAGGTAATATAATTTTGAATTCTTAGATAGGATAGGAATATTAAGAAAGAAAATGGAAATATGTGCAAATGATATATTTTAGAATAATTACAGAGGCCATTGAAATTTCCTTTATGAATAACTTTTTATTTACTTTTAGAAAAAAATTATATCAAAATTAAATAACCGAAAATGTCCTTACAAATATCATTGAATAAAACAATTTTTCTTTTAACATTTTTAATAATATTTTCTCATGTTAATTATATTTAAATTTTATGTTAAAAATTTTTTGTCATCATTTTTAAGTTAGTATTAACCGAATGTTAATTATTATAATAAATAGGATTCTCTAAAATGCCATTCGAGCAGTCTGAATTTGATATGACTATTTCAAGATAATTTATTTTAAAAACCTTAAATAATATTAGGTTGGGGAAAAAGAAATTCATTATTTTTACGTGAACTTTATGTAACTTCTTTTGGATTCACTTTGTAAAAAGGTTTAAAACAGCTTTCATGTACATTTTTAGGTCTTGCGTGTTACGACTGCTGACATGCGGTTAACTTCGATCATTTTTGATATTTTATAGGACACTTTCGACGATGCTGTATCCACATGCGAGGTGCATCTCTAACATCAAAAATACCCAAACGGAATCGACGAAACAAAAATTGTACGTAACTGGTTGTTACAGTCTTACATAGGACGATAAACACCTTTCACAATTTTAGCCACCCGGCTATCTTTTTCGCCGTTACAAGAGAAAAACGAAAATGTATCGAATTTTCTGTTTGTTGTCTTCCATTTTTAAAACCTTGTACTCGTAACTGAATTATTCAAACAAAAAACCACAAGAGGATACTTTAGTTTAAAATGTCACCTTTCCAATGAGCATAAATCTGAAATTGTTTGATAGATACCTCACGAGATATCGATCACTACAGACGTCTACCGAAAAAATAATGGATTACTTTTTCCCCAAACTAATATGTGTACTTTGGTTTACTTTTCTAAAATCCAATACTGACAATTTTTTCTCTTTTTAATATTCTTCAATCTAATTTAGTTCCAATTCAATAGTACGAATCATTGTTTACTTAGGTATCCTTAAATCGCGTTTACTAGATAAAAAAATTCTTTATAGTAATCTCCCTAGTGAAGATTTACGTTATTTGAGTCAGTCATAAAATAATCAAATTAAGAATATATAAAATATGTATTTTTATAGAACTTATAAATACCTAACACTTCATAACTTCTGAATAAATTAAACTTTTACTATCATTGCTTACTCTCTGATTCCTAATTTAATGGATTTCATTCGACATATTATAATTAAAAAGTAAGTATCAAATATGAGTGTTTCATTTTAAAATGAAAATTGTTATTTTTATCTAATAAAAAATGTATCGTTACATCTATGTGACGACAGTAAAAAAAATTAAAAACATGAGAAAAATTTAAAACATAATAGATTTTAGACATATATTAACTCTTTACATATGTTTGCTAAGAATCTTTTGCTCAGTAAAAGTATCTTTAAAAGGTTTATGATATTATATTTAAGAAATAATGCAAAGTATTAAAAGTGCGTTGTAAAAATTTAGAATTATTTTGCTTTGAAAATATATTTCATTTTAAAATAGATTGAACAGTAACAATTATTATGTTTTACTCCATTACGAATATCTATTCCTTAAAATGTGTTAAAGAGCTTCATTTAAGATTTTTTCATATTTAAAATAAAGTTTAAAAATTAAAAATTGTACATTTCTGAAATAATTTTTGCCATGCCAATTTTTTTATTTGGGATTTCTGTTCTTCCTTGGAATTCTTTTTATATTAGAGAGATAGCCGAAGATTGTAAAAGTCAAAAATAATCAATATTAACGATTTTGCTTACGGAACTTGAGATATATTTGTAAATACTCAAGTTCTATGTTGTGAAGCTCAGAATCTATGGTTTAAGAAGGTATAACTTGAATTCATTTTTGAATTTGAGGAATTATTTTATTTCCTCCGACTTATTTCAGCAAACTGAAGCTACTAGTCGAAATAAGTTGTACCGTAATTTTGGACTATAATTTTTAATTCATTATGAAGAGAAGTCAACATTGAATTTCTTAACTTCTTGAAAGATCTAGAACTTTAAATATTTTTGAGAAACTTAGTCCTTATCAAAATCAGAATTGTACATATGTAGTATAAAATTTCATATTGTTTGATATAATTAGAAGTAAGATAAACCATTAACTTTCTAGTTTGAAATTGAATTTTAAAAAAATTTCGCTGGCAGAGAATATATCGAGTTCTTTAAGCGAGTGTTAAAAGAAAAATTAACTCATTTACTTAAAAATAAAAATTACTATATAAAGCGTAATATTAAAATTGTTCCAAAGAAAAAATAATATAAAAAATTAAGCTTTGAAAAATATTAACTACATTTATTAATTCTTAGTAAAATCTAGAATTCAGTGGGGTTGATTCATTTAAACTTATTTATTCTGTTGAAAAAATGTATTCATTCCCCTAAAAAAAAATTTCTGGGCATACCGAAATCACGTCTTCGAAATATTTTCTTTTATTATTAATTGAAACACCGAAATAATTTGCGATATTGTTTAAAAATAAATTTGTTAATATATACAATTTATTGGATCAATATGACTAAATTTACAACTAAAATCTTTCGCTAATTCCTACTAAAACATCACAATACATGATGTCATATTACAACATTACGGGTTAACTAAAAAACATTTTTTACAGGAAAAGGTATGGAAAATTCAAAGAACAATTCAGAAAATTTAAATTATTTAATGGTTTTATATGAATATTTGAAAACTTTTAAGGAAAAACCGTTAGAGCTCGATTATTTTGATTCCGATATCTTTCTGATTCACATATTAGACTTAAAGGTATCTAATATAATGCTTGATAAGATATAAAATTTATAAATTTTCGTTTTCGATTCCCTTTTGAATAATAAAATGAAAATGTTTACAGTTAATATAATTGTAAACATTAATTTGTATATATAATCTTAAACTGTATATCCTTAAGAACTTTATTTTATTCTAAACAATAGCAAAAGTGATTAATATCAGTCGCTTGTAATGTAGTCAAAAGAGTAATTAACATACTAACCTCAAATGATCTATTTTTCTTCTCTGCGAAATACTTTTTCCCTAATTATTGCATTGATTTAAGCATATTGTTTCAAATAATAGCCATGTTGAAATTTGCATATCCAAAAATTCAATTTACTATAAAGTCTTCGTTAAATTGCTCAATTTTTTAAATTTTTGTATTGGATTATTTAATATTAAAAAGAAACGGAATCTAAATGAATTGCATACTTAGTTTTTTGTAAATTTTTAATTAAATTATTAAATGAAATATTTAAATTATTAATTTGTACAGCCTTTCAGATTGAAAAGTTAACTATCACGTGCTTAACAATAAATAAATAAAAAGCTAATTATTGATAATTCTCTAAAATAAAACATTACCTATTTTCACTTAATGAACGTTTTCTTCGAAAATTATAGCCTTATTATTTTCAAATATAGTTCTAGTAAAAAATATTTCGTCCAAAGAAAACATTAGATTAAAAGACAAAATCCGGGAAATTACAATAATAAAATAATAATTATAAATATATATATATATATATATATATATATATATATATATATATATAGATAGATAGATAGATAGATAGATAGATAGATAGATAGATAGATAGATAATCTCCTGGTATTCAAATTGAGAATTTAATTGAAGATTTTAATTATTAGTGACAGTCAAGATTTATCTAGAATGCAATCATGTAAAATTATTCCTGAAATAGTTTTCCTGTACAATCACACAAACGAAAAGTATAAAATATTCATAAACTTTTCAATCCTAAATTTTAATTTAATTCCGTATGACTTGGCTCATACAGGAAAATATTCTAAGACAAATCAAACTTGATTTTGTGGTGGGACATATAAAATTTCATTAAATTATACAAAAATATGAGGGAAGTTACTCTGTGAAGCCCAATTATCACTTAAAAAATAGAGTAAGATAATAAAACTTACTTGTATGCGAAATATATTTCATTGTTTCCAAATAACTCAATTCATTTTAAGTCAGATTTCTAATTTAACAGTGATATTTTCTTTATTTTTGAGAAGAATAGAGTGTATATTATATATTATGTAAAATCCTATGAGAGAAATTTTGTGAACTCATGGTTCTTTTTCTCAAGAGATTTAAATAAGAAACTAATTATACTTCGAGGGTAAGAAGAAGTTAATGCGTAGAATTCTTCAGAGAGCCTAAATAATTTTATACTATAAAAATAGTGTTATAAATAAAAAGTTGGTATATCATGACTTAATAACTGAGTTTTAGAGTAATTTATTTGTCCACAATTTATGTTTGAAAAGGAGGATTCCTCCTTCTGTTGGCTTCTTGAGAAAAAATCTCATTCAATACTACTGAAGTTCTCTTGCATATTCACTATTCGGTACGAAATATTCTAACTATAATTTTAGACATAAAATGAGAAAATAATCAAAGAAAGGATTTCACTAGCAGGGTATAAATCCTTAAAAATAAAAATGAATGAAGCTAGAAAGATGTTATATAGATTAACATCTGTATAATATTTACAATTGTAAGACTTTTAGTTAATTTTTTATCTAGTTGTCCAACATTATTTATAATTCGTAAACATAGTTATATTCGATGTTCTTTATAAATTTTCTTTTGGTTTGAAACAAAAAGTTTAAGGGCTTTCGATAAAACGAATATCTTACAAAAATTGTCAGATATATCTAATATAAAATCATAACATAGCAGATATTACATCTAATTGTCTCCTTGTATATCATCCATGAATTTACTTAGTCAAATCAAGAGTATTAAGAAAACTTAATCTGTCTAATGCATAAGGGTCAAAATCGTTTGGTCATCTTGATCAAAATATCAACTTCATATCTGCTGAAATTCTGAATTATATTTTTAATAGAAGTGATTCCTTATGTTGTCTGTAGTAGCCTACAGATAACATAAGAAATCACTTCTAATAAAAATGTAATTAGGAGAAAGATATTTTTGTTCTTTTTGCCTTCTTATTAAAAAAAGTTTTTTATTCTCGTGTATACCAATACCACTAGAATAAAGTTTCTGTCGTGATTTCTTAAGAAGGAAGGAGAATTTTCTTTTAGAAAGATTTATTATGCCAACACAGCCTATTTTTGCTCTTCTCATTCATTTTACAAAATTTAAAGAAAATATCTCTTGTCAGGTTTTTGTAATAATTTTCAGTCAAATGAAAACCTATATATTTATCAACCGTTCTAATATTTTAACCTCACGCCAGCACCTGACTAAAATTGAATGCCAAATTTTTCGATCTTTATAGGCATATATTGAATAAATAGATAAATTTTCACGTGAAATAAATTCTCATCCGCTCATTTTTACTCTGTTTTTAAAAAATGAAGTAGTTTTCTATAAATACTTTCGATGCACTTGGAATAAGAATAAAGGTTTGTAATCTCTGAGATATGCCTTCATTTCGAAGATCAAATACATCATAATTTTCTGGAATTTGTCCTAAATCTATGTTTCGGTGAATAATGCTAGGACACAGATCTCTGACTGTAAACACTAAGAGGGTTAATTTTTTGTATCGTAAGCCCAGTAAGCATACTACAAGGAAATAAATACCTCTATTTCATTAAGTAGGAAACACCAATTTGGAATGAAAACTTTTACTCATTTTTTTCAGTACATCCTTGAATATCATGCTATATTTTAACATTTTTTTTTCATTGATAAATTATCTCCACTTACTTCTCGAGTTATAATCAATTATTTTCCCTTTTACAAGTGAAGTTGATTCAATCGTTTCTCGTATAATGTTTTACTGGGCACTGTATACTTTGCAGGTTCTCAAAATACTTTTTATTTTCTAAATTGAACCGTTATTTGTAACGCATTGATCTCTTTGATCTTCCTAATTTTTATACGTCTATCTCAACCACGTTCTATTTTAAGGTCTGTTTCGTTGTCCTTAACTGCTTTCCCGAAATTGGCTTCTGCCACTGATTTCTGGAAATTGTACAAGCAACTGGCAAGGAGTTATCAACATAATTATTTACTTTAATTTGCTGTTTTGAAAATGGAGTCTTCATCAAATGAGTCAGATTCACTTGTTACAATCAGAGTAATCTATTCTTAATCAGACACATTTAATGCAATTCTATTATAAAGCTTTACCTTAGGCACAGTTTCTAAGGTAGAATTATTATCAGACAAACTTTCAAAAAAAGCTTAGCTTCTCCCCTTCCAATAGATATTTCCTACCAACATTTTTTTTTTTTTGCAACATAATATTTAAGTTATAAAATTCTGAGGTCAGAGTGCTAATACTACTAAATGAAGTTTTTTTCAATGAAACATATTGTTAATCAACCTTTTCTTCTATTAAGTAAATGAGTATTCGGATAATGAGTAAGATTCAGAACAGATGTTTTTACTCCTTTGCCCCCTCTGGATTTACGTATTTGAACCCTTTTTTATGAAATACCTAATCGTTACTACTACAGCTGATTTATCAAGTGTTTATCAATTAGAGATAAAAAAATTCATAACAGTATTTTGAAATGATATGATAAATATGCATAATTTTCTAGATGCAGTCAAAATAACAAGCAGACACAATTCTGGGTATAATACCAAATGTAACCATTTAAAATGTAAAACAGATTTTAACATAATATTTATAAGTTTTTAGGAAAAAATATAAAATATTATACATAAAGAATTTTAAAAGTAAATTACAAATCAAATTGAGTTTGTATTCAAAGTAACCACTGCCGAAATTTTAGTGTTAAAATAGTCTAAAACAGTTAAATATTTTTTTTAAATTTCTAAGCTTAGTGTGACTAATTGCGATTCTCTTAAATGACGTTTTTGTTGACTGGATTTTCACTCTTCGTATTTAGTAAAAATTTTATTAGAGCCCTTAACCTTTTAGATGCAAATGATAGTTATTTATTTGTATTAGTTTAGTTTAAAATTGCAAAAAATGAGTTAATCCAAATTTATATTATAGATTCTAAGCTTAGAAATCAATATTAAATTTAGTTCTAAAATGCATTAGTATATTTTCCAAGTTTTCTCGTCAAATTTTTTCAACACAATAGCATATCTGTACCTTTTCATAAATAATATCATATTTCTTATTCATAGAAATCAATTTAATGCTGCATTCTCAAATAGTGCAGGTATTGGGCAAACTTCTCATCTTTCTTACTTGCAATGACCGGTAACAATGGGCGAAAGAACAAAGAAAGAATCTAAGCTTTCCCTTATAATAAAACGAATGTTTCCTTGTTTAAATAAAATGTTTTTTTATTTCTTTTCTCTCAGAAAGTGTCAACAATCTCAGTACATGAAATGAAAATAAAGAGTTTTATGCTTGTCATAAAACCTACCTCGATAGAACTTGCCTCAAAACCACCTCGCACAAATTTCAATGCGATGGTGACGTTTCTAGTCCATTATTATATATATATATACGCTCTTAAATTAAATTGTCCAATTATATACAATAAAAATAATACAATAACAATACAATAAATATTCTTAAGTCTTATTTGTGTGCTAAATTAATATCAATGTTGATACTCTCGAATATATTTACATTTAATATTTGATTAGATTAATAAAATTTATTCCTTAGTTAAACTACCAGTTTCTAAGCCATCCTCAATCTAAGATCACCGTCTTCCATTTAAATATCTCCACATTCTGTCCCTTATACAGAACTTGAATTTCTGCATGGTTTATTTGTATATTTGATGTTTAAATTTCATATACTCTTTTAAGTGATAGATTTTTTTTTTATTCGAAGCAATATTTTATGATATGCTAATTTTTAATGCAACTTGTAAGAGGGAATACTGAAAAGTATTAAAACTATTTTATTTATAACAAAATCTGGAAACATTTTCATACATTTGTTAATTATTTTTTAGACTTTCCTTGTGTTATCTTATGAAGTGTTTTCATCGAAGGATGGGAGCATGTTATGAACTCTAAATCAGAAGAATGCACGTCAATTGAAAACTTGATAATATTGACAACGAGCTTTTCAAAAAGTGATTGATGGATAACACATTATAATGATTCCTAAAATAAATCTAGAATAAACACGACAACTTCAGTTTTCACGACGTGAACTGGATTGGTAGGAAAGTAAAATTTAACCTACAATAAGTATTGCAAAATTAGCTCGTGAGCAGAAACGTGTCTGAATTATACAGATCACATGACAAAACAATTAAAATTAGTTTAAGAAAAAATAATCTTCCAATTAAAATGCGAGAAATAAAACCTCCGAAAAAATAGTAGATAGATTCTAAAACTTATAGATTCTAGAAGAACGTTATTTTTACTAAACAGTCAAAGTTCGGTTAACGTAACTAAATAGGACAAGATTAGAATGTGTAGTAATCGGAGGAGGGAAAAACTTGTTATTCTTTTTTACTGCAAAAGGTGATAGAAGCAAGAAGTATTTTCACACATACACATTTCGAATATTAATCTCTAAAAATACCTAAAATTGAATTTAGAAGCTTCATGTATTTTAAAGGAAACACTGTCCAAGAAATATAAATACTTAAAAGCATTTTTTTTTCTTCCATGGTCTTTCAGAAACCTATTAACGTTGAAAAATTAACAGACGTATTAAACATGTCATTTGGCCAAAAGATATGGATGCATAAAATATAAAACCCGTTTACTTAAAATATGAGCATGATTCTCATCTTTAGATCATGAAACAAGCATTTCTAGCGAAATTTTGAACATCCATATATCATTCACATTTAAATCACAATGGTCTCTTCGAAAGCAGTTAAATTAGGTAATCAATATTCACAAAGTGCTCAAACATAGTTTAAATTGTTTCTTTAATTCTCCTTCTAAGCCGACTGCATAATATATTTTCCAGTAACACAACCTATTTTTTATTTTAAACATACACAAATCACTTCTTGCTCAGCTTGATTTCAAGAAAAATATTGATATCGTAACAGATACACGGATAAAAATGCGACATTTATGATTAAGAGTGTCATGTTCATAAAGATGGCCTAAAAAAGAAACGGCGGTAGAAACGTAGAAATTATGAATCAGCTCATTCTCGTTGGTGTTGCTTTAAGAATACTAATCACTATTTACAACAGAAGTTGCTTTAGGTTTAATAAAACACGTTAAACTTGCTGCTAACTTTCATTTATTATCACTGTATTCAAAGATGAATTATTAATAGCAGTTAAAGTGAATGGAAATGTAAGTATATAAAAAGTTAAAGCACGAGAAATAAATGAATGGCTTCGATTATTTACAGGAGTGTTTGGAATTCATTGATAATTAATATTTCTGTTTTATTACAGGCAATTTATTTCTAGGCACTTATTAAGCTAAATAATTAGGAGGAATTATGTGATGTATGTATAAAAACAATTAATTAAGAAATATTGGTATATAACATGTAGTTTAAATATTTTGAATATAAAAGATAATTATAAGCTTCGTTCCTTTTAATTCTAGATTATATAGTCATTAAATGAATATTTAACAAATGTTTTCCAAAAACTATTTCCGTTTAAAAAAATGTATACTCTGAAAATTTAATATATATATTATATTTAATATATATATTCAATTTAATCTCTTAAAGATTAATTACTAAGTTCTTTAATATAAACTTTGTTCTGGCTGTATGTGATACATGTAGCCAGAAACGCTCAATGCAAATGAGGATTTAACCAAGCATAATAAATCCTGATTTCTGCCTTTTAAAAGAATGTGTGATACTATTAATTATAACTATCTTCTTTTAATGTCATGTGATGCATGTGAGGTACTTTATTCACTTTGATATTTGGTCGTAATCATAAAGTTTCATAAAGTTCATTTAATTTTTATCCATTTCTCAGATAAATAGTTTGAATTTTGAAAATTGTTTGAAATAGTTTGAATAGTTTGAAAATTGTTATTAATTTAATTGAAATTCATGTGTAATATTTTCAAAATTTCAAAATAATTTGGAATATTAAATCAATAATTGTTCAATGCTTATACATTTCAGACTCTTTAAAACCAAATTCTTGAAATATTAGAATAAGTCTACAATTAGTTAAATTCTGTTTTATAATTGAATAAATGAAAATTCAGTACACGTATAATAAATTTAAATTGTTTTCGTGTCATTATGAATTATTCAAAAATTTAACATTAAAGTTTAGAATGTTCTTTTTAATATTTAATTTATTTAACTTTTAAAGGAAAGGTAAAGTAAAATCGATTCAATCCCATCAACAAGCAGATTATCAATTGCCAGTTAAGAAGGTTGAAAAAACAATTATTTTCACTTCAACATTTTATTAATATAGTTTATTGTAATACATACGAAAAATTTAGTTTTGTGTATGAAATAAAAGCAAACGTGCTTGTAAAAATTTATAAATTAAACTTTATTAAATTTTCACAAGTTTAAATACAATGCTGGCCACAACAAATGCAACACCCCGAAGAAAGCTGCAAATAACATGAAATTTAAAACATGCATTTGCGGAGGTAAGATATAAGATATACAAATGATTAGAATTGTGGAGGTGACGCACATCTCGTGCCCCTGTGGTGCCACTTCAAAGCGCTATTTAAGGCTTAGAGATTTTGACGATTTCAAGTTCGGCATTTGTGTTCTACTTATAATTCCCCCCCCCCCAAAAAAGTGATCATTTTTTTATCAAGTATCCGAGCTCAACAGAGGAAGGATAACGGCCTACCAAGATTGTGGATAATATTTCAGATAAATTGGTAGTCGTGTTAGACGAAACCAAACAACTGTTATGCGGTTATGTGATCGGTGGATGCAGGAGGGTACGACGGGCTGACGTGTTTGATCGCATCCACCTCAGTGCACCACTTCACTTGATGACAGGCAAATTGCGTGCATGACAGTAACGGATAGCTCAGCCACATCACGAACCATAGCACAGCACATTCAGTCTGCAACACATCATCCAGTATCTGCGGGTATCATTCGAAGCCGTTTACAGCAGAGTGGTCTGTTCAAAAGACGTATAATTGCTTCGTCTACCCTTGATACAGAACCACAGACGTCTCCGCCGGCAATGGGGCTATGAAAGAAGAATGTGCCGGCAGAATGGAATGAAATTGTCTTTACTGGCGCTTCTGTCTGCAACACCATGATGATCGCATTCGAGTCTGGAGACACATTGGAGAGAGGATGCTTAACAGCTGCGTTATGCACCACGAAACTGGTCATGCACCGGGTATTATGATATGGGTTGATATTGGATATCACTCTCTCGCACCTCTAGTACGCATTGCGGTACTTTAAACAGCCAGTGCTACATCTTCGAGGTGTTGGAGTCAGTTGTCCTTACTTACCTTCAGGGTTTGCTACAGCCATATTTCAACAGGATAATGCGAGAAAAAAATTGTTCAAGGGTTCTTCGTCAATCACCCGATTGCATTGCTTCCCTGGCTGGCTCGCTAACCGGATCTTTCACCAATAAAAAACATGTGGTCCATGGTTTCTCAATGATTGACCCAGATTATATCTCCAGTTCCCACACAAGATCAACTTTGGTAACATGTGGAAGCTGCTAATTCTGTTGTACCACAATTTCTCTTTGATTCAATGCCGAGGCTTGTGGCAACGGTGATCTTCAACAATAGCGGCTACTGATTTTGGTAGAAATCACACTTCACAGAAGTCTATAAATTTAATCATTTGATACTTAGTCAACTTGTTATCTACAAAATAAATTTTGTTGTGACATCTCTTGTCTTTCTTGGTGTTGCAATTTGCGGCCAGCAGTGTACATTTTAACAACCAAATGGGCATATGTTCTCTAATTATTTAAATTTTAAATGACTCAAATAAACTGAAAATTTTTATAAACATTTGATTTTTGTATATTTCTGACTCTTACTATTGATTATTACTATTCAGTGAGTCATCGGTAATAATCTGAAATATAATCGGAAAATACAAGTGAAAAATTTTCCTTTTATGTATTATAAAAAGTTTAATTAACGATCGGCGCCCATACTTTGCTCTCAAACCAGTATTAAAATGCTAAACACTGTCTCTAATGGATTTCAATTGTCCTTGAAGATGCAAGATACTTATTTATATGCAATTAAGAAGAAAAATAAATATTAAATGTCACTATGTGTAAACGACTTCCATGACTTTATTCATTTAAAAATTCTCAAATGATAAATTTTATTAAAATTTATGGATACTGATATTTTATTTTTGGAGTTAGTTTCCGAAGGGGAAGCAAATATTGTTGTCCGAAAGTTAGCCAATTATCAAAAATTGCATGATAAATCAAAAAATATACCAGCAAACTGAATAAAATTTAGAGACAGTATTTATTATACCTATTCCAATATAAGAACATGAAAATATTTGTAAAACATTTTCATTGAATATTTTTATTTTGTGATATGAACATAAACTTAATCTAACTTCTGACATATACCTTAAATATATAAATTTTTCTAAAAAGAAAATATGTTCAATCCAAACACAATGTAGGCCTCACAGAGATGTACCACATTATGATGTTGTTAATGATTTGCAAGGTTGACATATTTCCCAATGATCATTTAAAACAATTTTAAGCATGTATAATATTTAAAGATGAAAGTTGAAACCAGCAAAAAGTTTCTGAAATTTTTCGCGCACGCGATTAATGAATTTAAAGTTAAGAAATAGGACTAGTCATGGTATTTGAAAGATACTTTTTTTTTCAAGATATTGGTGCACGAAATAAGTAGTATGAGGGTGTGTATTATCTATTAAAAAATGAAGGTATTCGCATTTATGGCACACGGATGAGTAAAATGAACTAGTACTTCTTCTATGTAACTTTAAGTATTGACAATTCAATATGATAGCACATGTAAGTCCATGCACCTCCTTCTAAAAGAACACGGCCTTCTACATGCGTATCCTTTTCCAGAAGGAAGAAAGTCAATGTTTCTGTGTCTATGTAAGCACAGCGAGAATCACTTTGTAAAGGAAACAAAGATAATAGACCCTAAATAATTTTAAAAGTTGGATTTCTGAAAATGTTTGGGCATGTGCACATCGGTTAAACAATTCTATAAGTTCAAGAATATGGGGAAAAGAAATCATTCTAGGCCGAATTTCATTAGCATTAGAAAGAATAAAAGATTTCAATATATTTTTTCAAACAAAAACAATTATCTAAACTACACTGAAGTATAATTGCACTCATTTGATTTAAGGCTTGAATCTTTTGTAACCCTTAGAAAATAAAACTTAAGAGGCCTGTTAAAAAACTTTTAGAAAACAAAATTTTAAAAATTCACAAACTATTATAACTATTATAATGGATTCAGAATTTTTTTTCTCTAATAAAACCACTTAGGTAACTAGTTGAAATTTTAGGCAACCCAAATCATTTGCATAAAAAGAGGATAATCAATAAATTCATGTGCTTGACTCATAAATATGTTTAGTTTAATTTTTTTTATTTTATTGTAAATTTTTGAATTATTTTCGTAGGTAATAAATATACCACCCCATGTGGTGGTTGGGGGTAAGATCCCCATCGTAGTTCATGCGTTTCGTAAAAGGTGACTAAAATGGGTACCCAGTGACCGGGAGTAAAGTCAGTCACCTTACGCTTGGGGATTATATCAGAAGACAGGTCTTCCATGTTTTAGGTTGAGCATGGAACTGGCATCCTCACCCTGTAAAATTCCTCACCGTTATGAAACCGAGAGAACATGAAACTGGAACACTCTCGGAGACGACTTGGAAAATGTTTAAAGGATTTAAAATTTGGATGTTGGAACGTTCTTTCATTGTGTAGTACTAAGGCTCTTCACGAGCTAATTGAACAAATAAATTTATACCGACTTGGCCTTCTTGTCATTCAGGAAGTGCGCTGGCTTGGAGAGGGAGTTTTGGAAAGTAAAAACTATACTGTATTTTACAGTTGTGATTCTCAAAAGCATGTTTTTGGTACGGTATTTGTTATAAACAAGAAATTAAACACCTTGTTTTAGATTTCAAGGTGAAAACAAGTAGTATGTGCAGAATTAGAAGGTATGTTTCAAAATTACAGTGTTATATGAGCTCATGTAACAACGGAAGAAAAGAGTAATCGGCTGAAGGATTTTTTTTTTACAGTGATACTACTGTGAATGTCCCTAAGTTTACATCAAACTTGTATTTGGTGACTTTAATGCGAAAATAGGAAAAGAAGATATTTTTCATGGTATCACTGGATATCATAGCCTACACTCAATTTCTAGTGAAAATGGCATCAAACTTATTGATTTTTCAGCCGAACATGATAGGGCTGTGGGAAGTATCATGTTCCAAGACAAAAACATCCATAAAAGGACTTGGAGATCACCAGATAGCTCTACTTTTCAGCAAACTGGCCACGTTCTGATTGACGCCTGTCACTTCTCTGACTTTTCAGATGTTAGGTCTTTCTGTGGGGCCAATATTGATTCTGAACACTATCTGGTTGTGGTGAAAATAAGAGTTAAAATTTGAACATTCGTTTACAAATATAAAAAAGTGAGGGCAGGTTTAACTTCTCCAAGCTCAACAAATATAAGATTAGAAAAGAATTTGTAGAAAAGTTGAATCCACAAATTCGAGACAGTGAACCGGCTGACCCCACCGGTATTGAAGACCAATGGCTACTTGAGAAAAGAAGCTATCTTTAGTATGCTGATCAGGTTTTGGGATAAACAGAGAAGAACCCCAAAAAAGACTGGTTTGATGACGAGTGCAAAGTATCAACTGATCTTAAAAATAAAGCTTGCCGCGATATGCATCAGAAACGATTCACCAGGAGACCAGCAGACTACAAAACTACCATGAGAAATGAAATGAGGATTCACAAAGCGAAAAAGCAACTATTTTTTGAAGAGCTCCTCTCAGATGCCGAGCATCTAAAAAGTAGCAATGAAAGCTGAGCTTTCTATAAGATAATTAACAATAGTTGAAAAAACTTCAAATCCAAAGTCACAATCTGCAGAAATCGCAACGGTGAAATTCTCAGTAACCCCACTGAAATATGTCAGAGATGGATGAAATATATTTCTGACCTTCTTAACACCTCCCATCCTGTCAATGCAACTATTGTGCCCCAACAAAATTATGAATACACTCAGATACCCCCACCTATATATATATATATATATATATTTGCGATGAAGTTGAATTGGATGTTAAGATGTTAAAGATAAACAAGGTGTCTGGTCCTGATGGAATTCCAGCTTAATTCTGCAGCTATGGAGGAAGATTACTAATGGAACAAATTCATAAAATTATTCTCTCTATCTGCAACTATGAAGTTCTACCCTCTGATAGGACCCTTGGCATCATCTGTCCAGTCCACAAAATGGGAGATCCTACAAACTGTGGTAACTACCGAATTATTACCTTTCTGAACTGTATCTATAAAATTTTCTCGATAATACTCTTCAATAGAATTTCTCCGTGGGTTGATAGTGTTGTAGGAGAATATCAGTGCGGGTTCAGAAAGGGTAAGTTCACTTCCGAACAAATCTTTAATCTACGTCAAACACTGTAAGAAGCTAGAGATTTCAGTATAGATCTTATTTATTTATTTATTTCAAATTAGTCTATGACAGTGTTGATCTTGAATCCTTACTTGTAGCTCTTCAAGAGCTAGGTATGCCAAGTAAATATGTACAGCTTATCAAATCAACTCAGACTCATACCCTTTCTTGCTTAAAGCTGTCAAGTAGTCTCACAGACTACTTTGACATTGAAGATGGAGTCAGACAGGACGACGCCCTTGAGTATCTTTTGTTTAACTTGGCTCTCTAGTGGATCATTCGCGATTCTGGCATTAACACAAGGGCCACTATTTTCACAAAATCTGTGTACAAATCTTGGCTTATGTCGACGATTTGGTCATAATTTCAAGAACAAAACTCGCCCTAATAGGGGCTTTCAGCTCGCTCAAGATATTTGCAAAAAAATGCATCTTAACCTTAATGCAGACAAAACCAAATGGATGCTGAGGCGAAATCATCTGTGAGCCCTGGGACCTTTCAAGTTGAAAATCTTAAAGTTGAACTGGTTGACAATTTTACATATCTAGGTTCAAATGTTAATTCTCATAATGAATAAGTTCTGAAGTAAAGAGAAGAATTATTGCTGCTAATCACTGATTATATGGACTGGAAACTTTCTTAAAATCGAAATTGATCAAAAGATCTACAAAAATTACGCTATCAATACAAAACAGTCGTAAGAACTGTTCTCACTTATGGATGCGAAACCTAAACTCTAACAAAGAGTCAGTCATATCAACTTGTAATATTTGAACGAAAAGTCCTAAGAAAGATCTTTGGTTTTGTAAATAAGAATAGAGTTTGGAGGCACAGATATAATTTCTAGCTCTACAGGCTTTTTAAGGAAGCTGGAATCATCAATTATATTAAAATATGTCGCTTGAGATTTGCGAGCCATATCTGTTGATAGGACTTTGATTTCAAGAATATTTAATTATAGTCCATTGCAAACAGATCTAGGAGTCGGCCCAAACTTAGATAGACTGATGGTGTAGAGGTGGACTTTCAATTGCTAAAAGTGATAAATTGGAGAAATCTCGTCTTCCGGGGAGCACAATAGAGAAATGATCTGAGGAACGTCCTGGACCACCCAGGGCTATCGTGCTGAAGAAGAAAAATAAATATACTAGATTTATTAAGAAATATTCGTCAATCACATTTCAACTCCAAAGATATTTAAATATAAGTTAATTTAATTTTAGAAACCCCCAATATTTTAAATAGGGATCGATAGATTAAGGAACTGTCAAAAACTCAAAAATATATCCAGACAGAGATAGATTTTAATGATTAACAATAGATTCATCAGAAAACTAAAGTAAAATCAGGTAATAAATTTTTCGAAATTATCTCTTTAAAAAAAGATTCATGCCTTTTTTATTTCTTAAATACTCTTTACCACAAGGGTAATCAAAATTACTTAAATAAGTTAGTCGGATTGAAAACTACAGGTCCCATGTCCAAAACAAAAGATAACTTTAGTAACTCCCCTTTTTTAAGGTTTAAAAATAATGTTATTTTTTGGAGTAACTTTGTTTTTATTTTGGTACATAAAAAGCTAAATCTGCACCTCATAAAAATGTGGTATGAACCAAATGAAAAATTCACCTGCTAATATTGCAAAATGAGGTAAAGGTAACAGATAGTTTACAGCTACATAGAGTGAAAAAAAGTGATGTAAGAAAATGGTCAAAGGGATAACACTACATTTATAATAACTGATTAAAAATGAATATAGAATCAAAATACTGATAAAAAAAACATGTCAACAGAAATCGACTTTTAAAATAAGTCGATTTTTATTGATATAAATAGTATTTGCATTTCACTTTCTATGTGTATTTTTTATAAACTTCGAGGAACAATTAAAAAAAAAGTATTTTTCTATTTAAAAACTTCAGATTTGATTTTGTAAATCTGCATTTAAATTAAATCCTTTTTTATCAACTTTATTCTTCAATGATGATGCATTTCAAATTTTGTTTTTAGAAAGTAAATTTCATGTAAAGTTTATAAATTTTATTTTTATATTTTATATAATGATATCTTTTTTCAATTTCATAAATTTCTGATTCATGTTTCTTTGATTAGGTAACTAAAAATTCTTATTACTGTTAAGTAACTAAAAATATATATTATCTTTGTATGAAAATAATCATAAATTCATTTGGAACCTTTCCAATTTTGTTGAGAAAAGTAAATGAAAAACTTAGCTTTTAGAATAATTTAGAAATTTTATTTTAGTTTGAATTGGTTTTAAAAATACTTGAAAACTAAAACATTAAATCATATTTATTATACAAGTGCAAATGATTCTCAAGAACGCTTATTCTGTGTATGACATTTACAATTAAAATTATTATTAACACATTAAATAACACATATAATAGACACATTAAAAACACGTCATACAAAAATTATACCTTTTTATTTTCAGGGACTCATCGTAGTAATATTTATGATTAATTGATTCAAGAGTTTTTAATGACGATAATTTGAATTGTGTGGAATTTTTCTGAAGTAATTAAGTTACTTGTAAATGTGTGTGTGTGTGTTTCATTAAACGATAGTGGAAACGCTTGCGCGCGTGGAATGGAAGTAAATTTGCCTTTAATTTATTTCAAAACAAAAGTCAAAATAAATCTCTTTGTTTATTAGTTCTTTATCAAAAAATTAAACATTTTACAAGCTTCTATTTATGTATTCAAATACTTTAAAACATCTCTTCATTTGTATCATGTTCTTGATAGTTACAGGTAAATAAGTTCTTGCCAAAAGATATAGCACTCATGACATTTAAATTTCATACACTCTCCACAGTGAAAAAAACTATACCTAGTTCTTTTCAAATCAATGAATTTATCTACACCACAACTCTAACAGAATATTTTAAAAAATTATTAAATATCTGCATTAAATTAAAACTAATGCATAATTTAATTGATCGCTACATGTTGGTAAATTTTAACTTCATCTTAACAGATTTTGAAAATTCTTCATTGCAACAATAGTTCTTAAATATAGATTTTCTCAAAATTTAGTCTTTTAGAGGAAAAAAGCTGAATTTTCTATATTTATTAAAAATATAGTGACAAATAACTGTACTTCAACAAATCATTTTGCGTACATTTTTAAAGAAAGAACTTATAAATATGGTAATTTTAAGAGACAATTTATTGCTAAATCACTTGGCGGTTCATATAAGTCTAAGGTCGACATTTTCACGGTCACATCTTCAGATTGGTCACCTTGCTGTTGTATAGCCCTTGTTATCTTTCTATATGGCAGGGACATTTAATTTAAGTGTCATTTCGGCAACAAAATAGTGCGTTCACCGGCTGTAATCCTCAGTGATATGTAAGGAATTTTAATCAGCAGGTGCGTTTCAGGCAGATTATGATCAAACCGGCACACTCTATTTGCACTTTTTCAAGGTTACTATAAGAGACTTTTCATCTTTCAGTGAAGAAAATGATAATAACCGATAAATATTCCTGAGATATCATTCATATTATTATACTTTTTTAGACATTAATTCATCAGAAAACAAGATAAAGTTCACGTGTTCATCTTTGTGAAAGGAAAATAGAAACAGAGAATCGCCAATTTTGTTACTCGGGTTTTTAAAACCTTAATAAATTGTGGTTGATTACTCTCTTTTAATATTTACAATCTCTTTTAATACTTTTAATCTTTTAACTGTACCTCCTTATCTATCATAATTTGCATTTATTTTATCTTTTATTAGGCAATAAGATGAATCCCACTATTCTTGAAATGTTCTGGAAAAGGTCTTATATACATCATAATTTGTTTGTATCATTTTTGTAGATTATGTATCATTTCTTTAATTAATATATGTCTTACAGAGCTTGATGATACTAATATATATTCAATAAAATGTTTTTTTATAATAAATAAAATTATTTTGGCAATATTTTTTGTAAACATGGAAATTTACAAACCTTGCTATTTAATAATTTTTCTCTCTTATCTACAATTTATGATAAAAGGACGAATATTTTAAAAATTTGCTTGTCTTATTGACAAGCATCTAGACTTTCAATAAACTATTAAGAGTCTAATTGGAATATTTGGATACATTTAGACAAATAGTAATTATTTCATATTTTATTTGTGCATACAATTTTAAAAACTTTTTGTTTGATTTAATCAATACAATTTATCATAATACAAATAATATAAAACAAATACTAAAATTTTAAAAGTATTATTTATTAAAAGTAATATTATTGAATACCTTATTGACAATTTGATTGCAATATTAATTTTAAAAGTAATATTATTGAATACCTTATTGACAATTTGATCGCAATATTCTTTATACCGGAACATTATTTATTAGATGAAAAGGAATGTTATTTTATCAGATAACCTGGCTCCTGTGTGTAATGCACAAAAACATCATCAATATTACTGTAAGAAGTGAAATATTCATATAAAGTTTTTTAATTACTTAACTTTGAATAAAAAAATCTTTTACAAGTTGTATTTTAAGGAACTTTTTGTGAAGGATTTGGAAAACATTGAAACATTTTTATTTTCAATTTTATATATATATATTCCAAACAATTTATATTGTTTCCATACATCTTATAAAGAAGAAAGCTTTGCAAAAAATCACACAAGAAACAGCAACACTAGCTTAATGAAATAATTTATCAAATTTAATATAAACTATCATCAATAAATTAGTATTCCCATAATAATATCAGAATTATAAATTATATTATTATAGGAATACTGACTATATGTGCAATCATCATTTATAATGAAGTGATATTTTGGGAAATTTAATTTCTTTATTCATTAAACATAACTAAAGTAATATAAATAGTTTACTGGCTAATGAAAATGATCTGTTTTGAATAGTGAATTGGCTATCACACATTGAACATCGAAAATGCAACCCCTAATAGAAAAGTCAAAATTGTCTGAAATTTGCACCATGCATAAAACCTTAATGTATATGCAAATGGTTACAATAGCAGCGCGGTTGCATATTATGGGTGAATGCCTAACCAATAGCAAACAGAAGGTGATGTAAACAAAAAATGCTATTTTGAAGAACGTAAATTGTTTTCTCAAGCGACATTTGCGTGTACAACTTCAGTAAGTTTTGGGAAACAAAACGAAAACCATTCAATCACGTTTTTGAGTTCAGCAGAGAAAAATTATTGTCGACATAAATTCAATATTTTCTTACCGAGAAATCTGTCATAGTATAATAAAAAAACGCATAATCAAAAACAGTCACTCAAATAAAAAATCTGTGGAACTAGGACTGATTGATAATAACACACACACAATTATATTGTTCTTATCATATCATTATCATATAGCATACTGTGTATTTTCTAAATAGCATATTTTGTGCACTAAAACAATATATAGTGTTTTCAACCGAATCACCCTTCTTCTTTATAGCCGCGATGGTTGTATTGAAGTTCGAAGACATCGTGGAACGAAAATAATAATGGTTTTTCATCTCCTTATGCTGGTACTGCATCCATTATAATAATTTGGGATACTGAATTCCATTTCTTTGCCCCCTAGTACGTATTACCAATACATTGACCAACCAGCTCGATATCTCTCGATTTTACAGCTTGTTCTTCTCCCTTATCTTTAGTTCTTACTTACAGTTACATTTCTACAAGACAATGCGAGACCATGCGTTTTACGCAATGTATAATCTTATTCTTCATTAGAAGTTTCAATGCATCGTTATTAACTGTCTGTTTTACAAATCTATTGCTTTTCGAAGAAATCAATGAAAAGGAAACAATTGTACCGGAAAACAGCATCTGCTAGCATTCTAGATCAATTCTGAACATATGTGAAAGTAGCATAGCCTCTCATTCCTCAGAAGCACATCCAAAACTATTCTCATTGGTTCCCGCAGGTTGCAGTAGAGATTATTCCAGTAGTTTTGGCATTATTTTATCATCTTCTCACTATAAAAAACTGTATCGAAAACAAATTAACATCTATACTGGAAATAATCAGTGGAATAAACTTGATTTTGATTTCATTTCTCTTTTCTGGGATTCATTTTCGATAGCCAACAATTTATAGAGCAAATTATTTCATGTGAAATATTTAAATTAACTTATAATAATTGATTTTAATTGGTTATATAATTTATACAATTATTTTCTCATAAAAGGACTTATATTTTGTATTGGAATTGTACTATTGTGAGTGATGCATTTATTTTTAAACAATCTATTTTAGTAAAAATAAATTATGGGAAATATGAACACAAGAACAGGGGCGTAATAGCTATGTATTGCAGATCACCATGGAACTAAACATCTTTTTATGATTAATTAACTTCACACAAAGGTCAATACCATAAGAACTTAATTTCGCTTAGTTTTGTTTCTTTGGAAACTCTTTCCTAACATTATTTCCTAACACCTCTCAAGATAACTGAATAAAAATACAAATTCAATCTTTTTTTTAATGGATTTACGAAGCAAATTACTTAGCAATATTTTTAAAAAATAATTTCGAAAGATATCAGCAATATCAATCAAAACAAAGTCCAGAATTTGGAATAAAATCGATAATTTCATTTATGAGAGATCAAAGGCATAAATAAAATTCTCTATCAAAAGAAAATTTTAATAAGTCTTTTTATGAAACATAATAAATATTTTATGAAAAGTACCAATGGAGAATCCCCATTTAAACTAAATTTATGCTACTGTAACATAAATAAATACTAAATGGAATGTAAGCCAACGAAAAATATAGTGTAAAAATTGAATAATATTTAGAAACCTTAATTATAAAAATAATTTTTTTGCGTAAGCATATTACATGCTTATTGCATTTTATTTTGATATTTTTGTTTTATTGAAGTTTGTTTTCAACCTAAAATGCCTATGTGTAAAACATTAATTAAAATAAAATGTTATTACATCAAACTATTGACAGTTTTCCGAATATACAATTACAAATTTTTTGTTTAAAAAACCAAATAATATAAGTCTACATATTTTTCATTTTACTAGAATGTATTTAGTAAATGCATTGAATAGAAATTTGAGTATTCGCATGATTCTATCCAAATAATCACCTTATTTAAAAATAGTAAATAATATATGCTCATATTAAGATGAATATTTTAAGTAAGCTTTTGGAAATGTTAACTTTTTATATTATTTATAACGTAATGAATACATAAATGGCCTCATTAATTTTAATTTCGTTCTAAACTTTTTCTAAATGATATACTTGCATATTTTATACCAAACCGGAATTTTCTGTCCATGGCATTTTCTTGTACATAATTTATATTCTCAGCAATTTATTTTATCTTTTCACCACTCTGTTTTACCTTTTCATCACAAATCCGATATGTAAAACTATATGCAACTATAAGCAAGTTTTTTAATGAAAGTTTTAATGAAAGTTCTTTTAATGAAAATTATCTTTTAATATTTAATATTAGTATATTGATATTGTTATGTATTATTATTTTTTAACATATTGAATACATTATTTCTGCATTATAAAATTCTTTTTATTTTATCATTAACCGTTATGATTTAGACAACTGTGTGTATTCTTGTTTTTATTCATAAAACATAAAATTTAAGCTTGGCGGTTTCGATGAACAATTCAATTTCCCAATGCATTCAACTTAGATGATATAAACATTTTTTTCAAAAATATGAATATTTTAAAAGAATAACTTGCAAGTTTCCCATATTCAAATATTTTGAAAACTTATGAACGAAAATGTTTCTTCCATATGTGTGTGTAACAGCATTAGTTACCTATTTAACTTGTATTTACAGTATAGGAAACTCAATAAAATAGATAGTTGCTTTAAAATTATTGATGTTCTTGTTTCCGTTATTACATCTATGACGTAAATTTATAACGATGTTATGTTTTGCAATGTAATGCCTCTCCATGTTATATGTTATTTAGAAACTATTATATAAATTACCTACAGATAAAAGTGGGCATTCACTTTGTTATTTGCTCTTCATCATAAAAAATGAACTCTCATTCTATTTATCAGTAAACATGTTATGATTGTATAGTCATAATAAGCCGCCAAAGTTACATTAGGAAATACAAGAGATTTTATTCTTTAATTTTCACTTGTTTGTTTTTCTTAATACTATACTGTTTTTCTTATTTCAGTTTGCAAACATAAAATAAGAAAAATAGTATTATGAAGTAAAACTCTTTATTTTGAACACTTGTGTCTAATTTGTATTATGTATTTAACTTGTATATTAATATCATTAATTGTATTTAATATAATATTAATATTATTAATTGTATTTAATATTACTATATAATTGTATTTAAATATTTGCAATAATTTATGCAAGCACCCATTATGTCTTAATTTTATAATGTGTAGATAAAATTAAAATCCTGAGAAATTAGGTTGAAAATTCCGCAACTATGATATAAGTTATCTTAAAATTCCCTTAAATGCATTGCATTACTATGCCAACTATTAATCAGTAAAAGTTAAAATATTCAATAAACATTTAAATGACAAGTATAATTCATAGTATAAAAATAGTTCATGATTTCATATTGATTAACATTCTTTACTGTTATGATCGGAGCTCTATATTCCCCAATGTTTGATTTATAAAAGTTTAATTGGTAAATTAATATATTTACAATTTTGTAGTAATTTCTGCAGTACATTAAATAATTTAATTAAGAATTATTAAATTTGATTGAATTTTTTTATATCATATAACGCACAACTGAATTGTTAAATTCATTGAAAAAGTTGAAATATAAACTTTTCAATGTACTAATTCTGTATGCTATTATTTAGAAAACATTAAAATAGGTTACTTACTATAAATTATCTTGTTGCCATCTAGATATAAATTTTTTTCTTTTAATTTATGTATTTGTTGTGTTCAATGCCCACAGGGATAATCAATATAAAAGACGCATATTAATAAATCACTCCCAAACAAGTTACAATATATCCGCTTCTACAGAATCAACAGTACTTCTTTATTTAAAGTTTCATGAGGTCATTTGGCATTTGAAAATGAAATCACACATGATTTTTCATGTCCTTATAAAAAGAGAAAGTGAGGATAATGTACAGGGATTTGCTGGGATCAAATACAGATAGTATAGCCAGTTGTTTTCTTTTAAATTAAAATTGTGGTGAATATTTGATTGATGGTGGTTACGTATTGAAAACTTGGTATAGCTTAATAGATATAATTTCATGCCACGGAATTCTAGTGATTTTATTTATTGCAACAAAATGGTCGCACTTTAGTTTGATGGCATAGAGTGGCAATAAAATGTTTCCGTCTTGCATTGGGTTTACTTTACAACTGTATGCTGACTGCAATGCATATTTTTTTTATCAAGAAT
The DNA here is from genome assembly GCA_026290005.1 of Latrodectus geometricus. Taxonomy (NCBI): domain Eukaryota; kingdom Metazoa; phylum Arthropoda; class Arachnida; order Araneae; family Theridiidae; genus Latrodectus; species Latrodectus geometricus. The sequence continues at coordinate 3,213,060 of JAPDSC010064003.1, forward strand.
ACCTTTATATGTAGTCACTATTCTCAACCAGACATATAATTTTAGGTATTAAAATTTGATATTCTTTTTTCTATTTTTCTGCACTTATCAGATATAAACTTTCAATAAGTTAATGTATACTAATTTTTAAGTTATGCATTATTTATTACTATGAAAATATGATAAATGCGTCGTCTCTTATAGTCGACCCGTTTTGAATCATTTTCAAATTAACTACATATTCTATTCTTATACTTTCAGCTAAAAGGAGCTTAAGTTATTTAAAAAAAACTAATTTAAACTCAAATGATTGATAAAATACAAATAATTTATAAAATATATTTGAACAATCCATGCCAAAAGTTTTGTAATGTTATATTGGTTGAAATCACGTTCACAAAAGCTTTTGTACTTGCATTAATTAATGTATAGAAATTACTTAACCACTATTCTCTTTCTTCGAACGATCGAAGAAAGAATACATGTTACGGTACAGAAAACAAAAATAAATCATGAAATTATACTGTAGGTCAAATATTTGGAATCAGAATTCGGAATGGGGCCCTTGAATTTGTTTTGTTATTCCCGTGGTTTATTTAAGGAAAGGAAACAAAAATCTAACTTTCACTAATGTTTATGCAATGTGTTTCAGCTCTTTAAGCATAATCGCCCCAATATGTTATTCTTCAATTAGCTCTTCATACTTTCGTAAATCCTTACACTAAGTAACCAGAAAACACATTTTACTTATGTGTACTAGAGAAGTCAAAACGTTATAAAGCTCAATACAGAAAAGTTCGTCCACTATTAAAGTATACAAAGCAACTTAATGCCAAAATTAAATATTCAATTCATTAAATATTTATAACTTTAAATAAACGTTAACTAAAATAATAAAACTTAAGATTTAAACGTAAGTTTAAATCAAATTTTAAAAATACTCAAGATTGAAAAAAACATTCTATTACGAAATAAACATACTAAAACTTGGTGTCAAATCATCACGTGAGGAAAATTGCTAATGACAATATTGCAGTGGTAAAATAGATGGCTAGAATGTTCAATGTAAAAGAATTATCAATGGCAATATTAATAAAATAAAAATTCTATAAGTGCACGAAATTCATTGAAAAGAACTTTTAATATTAAAAAATAGATTTTTTTTTATAAAGGCGAGATGTTTTTACTATCCTATTATATATTGTAAATAATTTACGCAATAGTTGAGTTTCTGGTTAGCATATTACTAAAAGCAATGTTTTCTCATTGTTTACAACTCCTATAATAATGTTAGATAAGTAATATCCAGCCAGTGTGATGATAATGGTACACAAACCCGAGTAAGCGGAGGTATATCAAGTCCATTAATTTATTCACCTTAAAAAAGTTCAAAATCAGCAACGGTTATCATCATGATACTACCTGGATAAGACTATAAAATTTGATCAGGAGAAACCCGGTCAAAAGAGCAGTTGCAGCAAACCTCGTAGTGCTTAGAACCTCAGGGAATGTCATAAAACAAAGGTGCCCTCTGAAAAAGCGAGTAATAATTGTCTGATCCCTACAACAGCAAGCAAGAGTAATAGAGTTCTCGGTCAACAACTGCGACACCAGTGGTGTGAAGGTGAGACTAGTCAAGTGATTTGATTTCTTCATTTAGCGATTGAGAAGAATTTCTTGTGAGTAAGCGATGTGCGATGAGGCAACACAAGTACAACTACACCTCATTTTTTAGTACCGTTTAAGAGCTTAATGAAAGATAAATTTTCTCTTAAATCAACTCTAGGAAACAGAAAGTCTTTGGATCAAAAACACTTTTGGAAAAATAAAATAAACAGATTTTCTTTTAATGATCAGTTTTAATAATGGAGAAACCAAAAGTGGTTGAAAAGCCTTTTTAATAAATTCTGAGCGAAACAGGAATGATTCTCTTCATAACCAAATTAGATGCCGGATTAATTTAGTCATTCAGTATCTAAGTTCGATTATATTAATCATAACAATTTTATTTCAAAAAATATATTTACTGAAGAATGTGTGTGTGTAAATACTAGTTTTTATGTTATAAGCCAATGTTTTCAGAAATTTTCTAAAAACATTTAAGCAAAATGTTTAAGCACAGCACTTGTTCTATTCTCAGTACATACATAAGACATTTCGATTGACGTTGAGCATAATGATCTCTTCCTTAGTTCACATTAAGATTCAAAGTAAGGGAAAAAAAACAGTGATTAAAAAACGAGAAGGTTGTGCATATGAAAGTCTTCTGTCATAGAAAAAATATTATTCTAATCAATAAGAGAAATTGCTTAATTACTTTTGGATAAAAGTAATTTCTCTGCTTTATTTTGCCAAAAAAAAAAAAAAAAAAAAAAAAAAAAAAAAAAAAAAAAAAAAAAACCTCCTCTTCATTGAAGATTCTAAGTTCAGAAAACTGCTTTTAGTATTTTGAGGCGCTACTTTCTTCTCGTAATCTATTGTACTTTTCATTGAACAAAATGTTGATACCAAACTGTGTTCCACAAAAAATCTTCTTGTTCAGTTATGAATTTTCTACCTCATTTGCGTCTCAGTAAACAGATATCCTTATAAATTTTTCAGTATCTGGTTCAAAATAATCATATGAGCAATCTGCTGATTTCAATAAATGATAAGCTTTAAATTCAGCAATTTACGTAATTATTCCGTCATTGACAGATATGTGTGTCGCAATACCTTTTGCAAAAGGCACTTAATTAATACAGAATAATGCAAAATAAAATTTAATACCCAAATCTGGCTTATGGAACTAGGATTTTTATCAACTTCTCTGTGAGCCTTTTCATCTACTTCTTAGAGAATCTAATGATAGTTGTGACGCATATGTGCATAATTAATTCTCTATTTGTATTTGATCAATATATATTGGTGATTTAATAATATTAAGCCCTGGCTTTGGATTCTGCATTACCAATAATTACTAATAAATATATTTATTGCATCAAATTTCAAGTGTTAAGTAATTCTTAAATTATAAAAATGATACAAGACGGCAAATGTTTTCTAAGCTTTATGAATATATTTTCTTTATTAAAAATAAACTCTTGCCTAAAGAAATAGTTGTTAAAATATTTGCGAAACTTATGCATAGGAAAAAAGAAGAAAACAATTTAATAAAAGAATGATGATTATAAGAAAATTATTTTTAAATTGGAGATGAATTTTGGGCTTAGAGAAAGCAAATATAACATTTAGACAGTCATTGATGAATTTGAAAATATTTAATTAAACTTAAACATGTTTCGGATTCTACTCATTACAAAATGTGTTGATGATGATGCACATCCTCGAGTATAGTTGAGTTATTTCAAGTCTATGAATTTGGACTCTAAAAACCAGCTACGAGTTATCATGAAGATCCTAATAGAATAAAATTGGACTTGATAAAATAGGGACTGAAGAAGTCTGTTCAATTGACACTTACAACAGACCTCGTAGTGCTTAGAACCTTCAAAGAAAGTCATAAATCAAAGGTGCCCATTGAGAAAGCGTATAACTGTCTAAATCATACTATAGCAAGCAAGCGTGAAAGCAATACGATACCAGTAGTGTGAAGGGGGAACTAACCAAATTATTTTATTTCTGCTTTTAGCAATTACAAGTGATTCCAAGTGAGTCAAGAGGAGCAGAAGGCTATGAAGAATCAACTGTATCAGTTTGGGCTTAGGCATACGTGATCTCATTACCCTTGATGCTTACATGTGAAGGTATCTACTATATATTGATCAGTTGAGAAAGGAGATACTTAAGAATATTTACTCACACGAAGTCCCTCAAGATCTGCCAGTTGACCAGAAGTTGAATAGAGCTTTTGCTGTCGGACAGGATTTAAATTTCATTTAGGGTCAGATACAGACTTCAGTAGCTCTAGACCCTCATAAGCTCAGAGTGAAAGACAAAGCAGTAAGTCCAGGTTTCTCCTCTGGATCTTCATCTCCTGATACTGGAACTTGATATAAATACACAGTAGAGCCCTTCTTAATTTTACTACCGTCTGTAAAAATATGATCTAACTCCCCTGGAAAGTGATTAATTTGCTAAAGAACAGTTGTTTTAAATAAATTGGAAGATTTTTTTGCTTATTTGTCTTAACTACTAGTCTATATGGAAAAAAAACATTAGCAATACCCTCAGAAGGGCTAATACACTGTAACAGATGCAACTACTCAACGGCATTTGAAACAATATTATTGGTGATAACAAGAATAAAAGAACTATTTCTATTCAGTCTTTGATTGTTGCTCCATATTTCAAAAAGAGCAGTGGTTCTATTTCTAGAACCACGACTACTTTTATTGTAGTAGTTAACGAAACAAGCGCTTCTTCTAAGCCCCAGAGGCTACAAATCAGACTCGTAAAACACAATGTCATTGGAATAAGAGTCACATAGTCCAGTGAGAATTCTAACTGTGCCAAGTTGAAGACTTTCAAGTTTCTGCAGGTTTCAATCCGGATTACAACAAAAAATAGAAAATCCAAACTCCAGTATAAGCTAAATAAATTACAAAATATGATGCTGATAGCAAAAGAACTATATTTTATAAAGAATATTGCAATTGCTTGAATGTTATGGAATTTTTTTTTCCTGCAGTAGCGTAAAGCCCAATTCCAGAATGGTGCAAAAAATTTTCTATTTCGAAAAAATTGACTTCAGGTGATTTCTTAATATCGCATATAAGTCCATTGGCCTATTAAGTCCTTAATCTCTAAAGCTCTAAAGAAAAGCAAATACAGTGATAAAAAAAGTTTAGTTTTATAATAAGTGAATAATTTTTACATTAAAATCAGTAATCATGTGTGGATGAAATTAAGCTTGCTTAGAAATCTTGGAATTTTCAAAAATCTATTTATCAAAAATTAACTCTTCTACTTGTTGAATTTTTGTTTTTTAAGGAAAAAAAAATTAATCTGTGCCAATTCTTTATGTTCCCCTTAATAAATAATACATTTTTCTTTTAATATATTTTTAATGGATTCCATGTATGTATATTCAACAATTCTTAGATTTTAAATTTATAACATAATGTTACTAAAAACTTTTCATCACTATGGTTGAAGGTAAATGCTCAGAAGTGTAATTTTAAAATTACTTTTGCTAGGATGGAGTTTCTAGCTATTGCCAAATGATGAAATTAACGAGTTGGCACTCTGTCCCAAAATCTGGTATATTTCAATAGAGTAAAAAAACAACTGAGTAATGATACATTAATACACTACTGGCCATTAAAATTGCTACACCAGGAAGAAATGCAGATAACGAAATGATATTTATTGGACAAATATATTATACTAGAAATAACAAGTGATTAAATTTTCAAAAACTTTGGCTCGATAGATCCTGAGAAATCGGTACCCAGAACAACCACCTCTGACAGTAATAACAGCAGTTATACGCCTGGGCATTGAGTCAAACAGAGATTGGATTGCATGTCCAGGTACAGATGCCCATGCAGCTTCAACACGATGCCACAGTTCATCAACCGTAGTGCCTGGCGTTTGGTGACGAGCCAGTCGCTCGACAACCATTGACCAGACGTTTCCTATTGGTGAAAGATCTGGAAAATGTGCTGGCCAGGGCAACAGCCGAACATGTTCCGTATCAAGGAAGGCCCGTACAATACCGGCAACATGCGGTCGGGCATTATCCTGCTGAAACGTAGGGTTTCGCAGGGCTCGAATAAAGGGTAGAGCCACGGGTCGTAACACACCAGAAATGTAACGTGCACTGTTCAAAGCACCGTCAATACGAACAAGAGGTGACCGAGACGTGTATCCAATGGCACCCCATACCATCACGCCAGGTGATGGGCCAGTATGACGATTACGAATGCACGCTGCCAGTGTGCGTTCACCACGATGCCGCCAAACACGGATGCGACCATCATGATGCTGTACACAGAACATGGATTCATCTGAAAAGATGACGTCTCGCCATTCGTGCGACCAAGTTCGTCGTTGATCACACCATTGAAGGTGCTCTTGTCTATGACGCAGCGTCAAGGGAAGCCGCAGCCATGGTCTCCGAGCTGAGAGTCCATGGTGCTGTAAACGTCGTCGAACTGTTCATTAACACATTTGTTGTCTTCCAAACGACCCCGTTTCTTGACTCACGGCTCATAACGTGGTTGAACGATCCATTACGGCCATGGGGATAATATGCCTGTCTTCTCGGCTGCTAGTGATAGGTGGCCGTTGAGATCCCGCATGGCGTTCCGTATTACCGTCCTGAACCCATCGATTCCATATTCTGCTAACAGTCATTGAATCTCGACCGACACGAGCAGCAATACTGCGATAAGGTAAACCGCAATCCCGGTACGCTACAATTCGACCTTTATCAAAGTCAGAAACGTGCTGGTACGCATTTCTCCTTCTTACACGAGGAATCACAACAAATTTGCACCACGCAACAACGTTCAAATGCAATTTGTGTATGAGGAACCGGCTGAATAATTTCCTCATTTAAACACAATGTAGGTGTCGCTACTGGCGCCTGCTTTGTCTGAATGCGCTGAAAAGCTAATCATTTGCATATTACAGCACCTTCTTCCTTTCGTATAAATTTCACGTCTGTAGCATGTCGCCTTCTTGGTGTAGCAATTTTAGTGGCCAGTAGTGTATAAACTAACTTGATTTTTTTTTTTTTTTTTTTTTAGTGTCAGTCTTGTTTGCAATATGCGGAGCGCTTCTCCACTTTTTCAACAAAACCACAACCCATTTGTGTACAGGGTAGGTAACTATTCATGCAAGAAAAGGACAGGAGAGAGAAAGTACATCCACGTCCGAACTGGGATTCGAACAGAGGACCTTCCTATCCGCAGTCAGGCACGCTGACCACTAGACACGGCGGGGGCGATTTTATATGATTGACAAACATATAAATAACTTCGGTTGCATTAAAACTTGCTCCAAAAGCTTATTAGTTATTTTATTTCAAGTTCTCCAAACAAAGTCGTAAAATAAACTTTAATAAATTATTACAGCATACATTTCTCAAAGTGCTACCTACGCATTTAGTAAAAAGTATGAGAAATGATTTTGAGAGAGTACTTAAAAATTATCAAATATATTAGAAATTTTTTTTCTGAAAAACTTAAAAAATATCAAACTTATCAAATGTTCATACTAATATGTTGAAAAGTACTGAAAAAGTATTTAATTGATTTAATTTGACAGTATTGTATTAAATTATTTACTTTTTAAGTATTAATTTTATTTATTACTAATTCATTAATGCACAGAATGTATGCCTAATATTTATTGGTTTTTTATGAATATTTATAAAGTAAACTGAAAAATATTATTGATACTTTGGACTTACACTATATTAGAGCTTTTGGGTATTATATTATGTTAGAAACAATTTAGAATGCAATCCTAAGAAAATATCCGAAAGTAACACAAAACATTACATCAGAGTGTGAAATAAGAGAATTCATTAATATTATAGTTTTATAATCCTTTACCTGCATTTATTAATTATACATTAACTTCAAAAATTGTTTTATATTGAATTATAGTTAAACTAAATATGTTAGCCTTCCTTTTTCCTGTATATAGAATTAGATAACTATAAAATATTAAAGTGTGCTTGCAAAGTTATGAAATTATGTTAATACTACACAGCAAAACCACTGTTATTTAAATAGCTGTAAAAAGAACACTAAAGATTACAGTGAATTTTACTATAAAATTCAGCGACAGAAAATCGCTTGTCACTGGGTATGCACTTTAAATTGGTGGGATTATCTTATGCTTTTATTCTGAAATGACGCCATTATTTATTTTCATGAAAATAAATATTTTGCTTATATTAAGAATTTTGAAAGGTTTGAATTTTTGTTGTAACTGAATCACCAAATATAAGTTAATATATTTAGTTAATAGATTCAGTTTTTAATATTAGTTATATTATACATCATACAAAATGTTAGTTTACTTTGATCGATAAAAATTCTTATAAATTTGATTGGATATTTCAGAAAATTCTAAACTTAATTTATACAAAGGAATTTGAATAAATTAAATTTTTTTTAATAATTTATTAATATTTAGAATATTTTGTAGAAGTTTGTTAATATAGTTGATTAATATTTTAATCATCAAAATTTCTTCGAAATTAGAATAGTATTTCATTTAAGTGTTTTGATTGTTATAAAAATTACTTGATTATCCAATTTCAAAAGAAATAAAATTATCTATTTCATATTTTTTAGAATTCTTTTATTAAATATGTTAAAGTTCATTGTAAACCATAATTAAAAAACAGAAGTAAATAAGAAAAAGCTTTCTAGTTGGTTTTTCCCTAATCTGTTTAACATGTTATGTTCAATATTTTTTCTAATACTATTGTACACATTAAACGTTACCACTTAATATGATTGCAATTTTAAAAAAAAATTAAAAATTTTAAATATGTAGAAGTGTCAGCAGATTAAAAAATTATGAAGGAAGATAAAGTATTCATAACTGTTTAGTATTTTTAAAAACAGTTAGTGAATTTTAATTAAAAAATTTTAAAATGCTCATAAAAATTAATCTTATTAATTAATTTTTTCTTACTGATTTTAGATTTCCACACCTTTTCAGCATGCAATTATGATATTAGATTTTATATTATTAGAGATAATGATATTAGATTTACCTTACACACCATGTGTTTTAATTTGTAATATGTATTATTTATGATAAGTCTTGAAATTCTTTAACTCAAACGAGAAAATTTGTTGTTACATTAATTATCTTCTTCACGTTACTCTGCTAATATTCTATTTAAGATGAGTTAGATAAATATAAAAAATTCTAACAAAATAAAAAATATTATTTTAGTTCAATATTTCTTTTCCAATACAATTTAAATTTCATTCATAATCCTTTATTTGTCAGATAAATATATAATGCTGGAGTCAATATTCGCGCTTAATAGAAAGCAATAATTTAAAAAAAATTTCCTAACTTTGCACTATTTCGCAGAATTTCCATGTGAAATGCTTAAGTCTAAGAGAACTTTGATTTTACTTTTGAGATAACTATTTACAAAGTTGAGAAAATACAACTAAGAGCAAATGTTTTATAAAATGTCATTCCATAACTTATCATTATTTTCACTCATTATCGAAATTTAATATTTCTGTTTATTTAAAAATAATTACAAAATGTACATGAAAAATGCTTCTATATTCTCTCGAAACTTTATTTCTTTAACTATATTTCTGAAAAAATTGTATTTCTCTGTTCCCATCGAAAATATTATACAGATTTTCTCCTCAAATATTCCCTCTATGCGGTAGAGTAATAATAATATATGGTCATTATTTATACATATTTTTTTGTGTTTATACATGGAATAAGTTCTTTAATATTTAAATGGTTTGCTTTAAAAAATTAATTTTTATGAATTAATTTAATTTTTTTTATAAAAATTATTAAGTTGAGAACTGGTTATCTATTAACAATACTATAATTTTTTGGCATAAAATGTATTTTATTCTGACATATTTTCTTCAACAAAACACATTATATTGACTGATAGAATTGTAGTGAATGCAGATTTAAGTAATTTTATAGTTACTTTATTAATATTTTTTATATTTTATGTGTTTAATATAAAATATCCGGAAGAGCTGTCTTGAACCATGGAATTCATTCAAAGGTATATTTTTATTTAGTATAAGTATATTTTTATCTTTAAATGTCTTATAAAATTGCCTAAACAAAATCAATTTCAAAATGAAAGCATATATTTTAAATTGTTTGATTTAGCAGAATAATTAAAAAAAAGCCTTTGAAAATAATTATGACCTATAATAGAAATCTCTCTGCATCCATAATATATTTAGAATTTCAAGAGGACTTGAATGTACTTATTTAATGAAAAGGGGTGATGTTTAGTATTTCCTAGCCATGAAAAAAATAATTCACATTTCTTTCAAAAATTACTTTTTTACATAAAATGAGTTCCTAAATAAAGGTTTCAATAGAAGTTGAACAAAAGGAGAGATATTATGAAAATAGAACTAAAATTTATGAAAACGATGATAATTGTAAATAGCTTTTGCAATAGGTTCTGTAAAACTTGCAGTAAAGTGCATAGTAAAAAGTGCAGTAAAAATTACAGTAAAAAGTGCTCTAAAAAATTTACAGTAAAAAGTAGAGCAAAATTTACAGTAAAATGTTTTGTAAAAAAATTTACGGATATGCTGTAAAATTTACAGCAGATTGTATTGAAACCTAAATTGCCTGCACTTTTTACTGTAAAAATCACAGTGCTTTTTTTAGAGTGTATAATATTGAGAAAAATTATATTCTTTGAAACGTCTATTAAAGTAAAAGTGAAGCATATCTTTTCCAATATTTATATTTTTATGCATTGAATTCTAATGTTAGACATAATAGTGGGCAATAATCATTTTCATAAGTTATTTGAAATTGGTGTACAGCATGAAACTAAAAATAACTACATGAAAATCTAATTATATATGTAATATAATATGAAAGTTATGTTGAAGATAAAAGCTTCGATTATTTCTTTTAAACTGAAAGCATAATATTTCCTGCTGATTGATTTCATATGAAATTTTGAATGCCACTCCATAAAAAGTAAATATTTTCTATTTAAATACTAGAAATATTAGTTAATAAACTGGGTCAAACATTAAATAATATAAAATAAATGACCACAAAGTTCAATATTAAAGTAGTCATACAGAATATAATTGTACTCTTTCATGCACAAAAATTAAAAAGTTCATCCCATTGTGCATAAAATTCAAAAAATGAATCATATATGACGGTTTGTTGCATTTTCCATTTGGTTCTTAAGTATAAAGAATTCATAAATCAAAAAAGCATGACATTCAAAAAAAGTTATTTTAAATTTAATCAGAAATTCAAGCATCTCTTGTGTAGAATCTGTTCTATCAATATAAAATGACAAAAATTTGTAAAGCTGATATGATTTCTAATTTTCTGTTTTATATAATGTAGGAAATATTGCATTAGTTTCATTTAAAAGCAGTTAAAAGCAATGTTTAAAAGAGACTGTACTTAAGGTTTAAACATTACACGCATTTGCATTTTAATGAAATTGTAATAAAATTAAAATATTGTTTGTTTTCTGTTTTCCTCAAATTTAAAATCAAAATCTTATTAAAAAGTTAAATATTAAGTTAAAATCAAAAATGTTATCAAAATTTCGTATATTAAAAAATCATTATTATTTGTTTACAAATTCAGTATTTATGTCATTTGGAAGAATGTGTTTTATGCAAGCATTTATTTTTTGCGTTAATAATTATAGAAAGTCGTATTTTTTTTTATAGAATACACATTTTACAAGCTTCAAAATTTTATGTATTTTAACAATATAGTCAATATCAACTTTTTGCTATCGATATTTTTCTCATATAAGAAAATATTTTACTATTATTTCATAACAATTCACAATTTCTTTAATTGCACAGAAAATTTTTGGACTGAACAAAAAGATCAAAATTTAATTCATTTTTAGGTACAGGACTCTCTTGCAGTAACAACTTGTATTCAAAAACACTAAGTTAATTTGCTGCGTGATTAACATAATAAAAAAGTAACCACAAGTTTAAAATTTATGTAATATAACTTTATGCTTTAGAGTTTATACTTAGTAAACTGTACAGGAATTTTATTTTACAATAAATTAGAATAAAATGTGAATATTAGTTTTCATAAATAATCACCTATAAATCATAGAAAACTGGTTTGAAGCTTTACATAATTAAATTAATATAATAATTTGATGAAATTAAGTACATTATCATATATAAAAAAAATCAATAGAAATTATATGCATTATAATTTCAGATGCTTTAAAATCATTATAGATTTCATATGCAATGTGTTGAGAATTGGGCTATGACGAAATGAAATTTCACATTACTGAGTACTTTTTCTCCTCTTCACTCTGATAAGTCAATTACTTCGCGTGGGCAACTTATAGAAAAGTTGTTCAACGAAAAACTTCAAGGGTTCGATCTGAGCCCTTAACCCTAGCATGAAATCTATTCTCCTTGGTTTAAAGCAGTGGTTTAACTCCCTTGACCTACTGACCATGGCTCCCCATTAGAAAGTTTCGAAGATGGGAGTTTTACTTTAACATATTTAGATGAAGGTTTGAGGTATGGAAATTAAGTCTCTGAAAAATAGCTTTCGAGAGTTAGAAAGTGTTATGCATATATATTTAAAACGATAATCTATGGTTTACGAAAGAAAAAGAATATGCATATCAGTGCCACATTACATAATAGCTATATACACAATAACTAGTAATTTAAACCAACACACACATTGCTTTTAAAAATACTACAAATTCTACTACTTTACGAGTATCTCGATGAACAATATAAATATTACTATAAAATATCGCCGTAAGAAATAATTTCATTTTTATCATTGAAATTTCAGATTTCATTTGATAATGTAATGTAAAGAATACAGTAAGCAATATGTTAAGTAATATAAGAAGTATATGGTGAAAATTGTGTGTTTCAGAAACATTTTCAAAAAATTTAATGACGTATTTCAGTGTTTATTTTTTCAAACCTACAATTTTACCTTACATTATAAGAAATAGCAATATGTTATCAAAAATATGTATCTTATTTTTTGTAATTTGTAAAAGCACATATCAAAAAACTAAAATCTGTAGAATATTGAATAACAATCAGCCAGATTATAGGTTTCATCGTTAATATATTATCCCATTGCTTCTCAATTTGTAAAGCGAAGTACGCAACTAAACAACTAAACGAAAAAAGAAAATAATAAATAAATAAAATAATTCTTTTGAATTTAAAATTTCCGTCTAAGAGTGTTTTCATTTCCAAGTAATTCAAAATAAAATAGCATTAAATCATAATTAATACTTAAATTACTTAACAAAAATGAAAAGATTGTATTCGTTTTAATCATTTTCATATTATGGTTTATCTAAAGGCAACATTACCCAACCCCACCACCAATTGAATAATTTCGCAGTATCTTGCTTCCTCGCATACCCTATATTCATAGGGTTTACCTAATAGCAGCATTACCCAGCGGCAATAGCACCACCAATTAAATAGTTTTGTAGAGTTATATCTTGTTTCCCTTGCCTACTCTATATTCACCTCATTACTAGTTCACTTTCTGTAATTAGGAGGAGATATTTTTCGTATTTACTAATTATGCATGTGACATGCCCGATGGGATCGGTTGAACAAATGTAATTATTATAATTACTTCAAATGATTTTTAACTTTCTTTTCTCGCCTGTTTTTGGCCATCAACGATGGATAAATGGCATAAATAGGTAATACCGATAAATAAAAATGCAATATAAGTAAAAATAAAAAATATATTCCTATTAAAGATTCTACGATTAGTTTAAATAAAATTACAGCCAGGCACATGTTTCAGAATAATTCTAGGAAATAGTTTCACATTGTGTTGTTTACTATTTTTCCAAAAGAATATCTTGAATTCTATATTGTTTATGAGTTACATGCTGTTTTATTTTAAAAATAATATTGTTATGAAATCTCTTATAAATTGTTATATGAAATTTAAAATTCATATGATGTTCTAATTAAAACACAAGTGTAAATGAAACATCGGAAATAATTTAATTAATCTCTCCATTTCATTATTCATTCTAAAGTAATAAAAAAATCCCTAAAGGCGAAATATTTTAAAAATTATTGAAGAACGTTAGTCAATGCAGATTGTATAAAAAAATTTTTTAAATTTCAAATTCTAATATTGATTATCTTTACCCAATTTAAAATACTTACTAAATATGAATTAAGCATTTAAAATAATAGCAAAAGAAATATGATAAAACTAAAAGCTTCAAAGTAAATGTTTTAATGACTCAAATTATAATAATTAATATATTTTGTCATGGAAATAGTACTAAATAGAAAAAAAAAACAAAATTTTGTTTAAAAAAGTAAATTGCTTTCTGGCAAGTCATGCAAATTTAATATTTTCTGTGAGATTTAATTATCATAATAGAATTTCCACAATAAAATATTTTAGTTGAATGAATTTTTCATTGACTACAAATAATATGTATTAAAATGCATACAATGGTAAAAGTATGTAAAAGTAAATAAAAGTTGCGCTTTTTTTTTTTTTCTTTTTTTTTCCAGATTTTGATATAACGGTACTGATATATCAAGTAATTATATTGACTTTTTTTGAGAAACTAAATAATGCAACCCAGAGCAGTCAAAGCTATATTAATATGCTATACATAATGAGATATAGCTTAGACGACAGGCAATACGCTGAAAAACCATTGGTTAATATTTTCAATGGTAACTACAACATTATGTAAAATTTATGGATGTAACAGGTGTTTTTATTGAATTTAAAATTGATTTTTTCACTGCGTAAAATATAAAAAAAGAATTAGATATTTTATATTCTTTTGAGTGAAGAATAGAATTAGCTATTAAAAGACAAATGAAAAGGCTGTTTGAAATGACAGTAATAATTAAGATCTTGGAATCTAATCTGAGATATATAAAAATATATCAATCATGATTAACTTTTGTGACCTTTCTCAATTTTGGAAAATTCATTTTATTGCATGTTATAATTTGCAAGATACAAATACAACAACATTTAAAGTATAAAAACATCTGTAAGTTGCCACAAAAGTTTTCAAACTTATTGTTTATTTCCTAGAAATTACAAATAATAAAACGCTTTCAAAGCGAGTAGAACGGGAAAAAATGAAGATTTTAAGCACAAAAAATACAAAACGCTTCATGGCCAGTATAAAATTAAATTTTTTAAAGAGCTTCTGCCAACTTTATGTTAAATTTGAAAGAATATTAAGCATTAAAGCAAAGACAAATGAGCTTAATAACAAATGCAGAATCTAAAACAGAATCAGTAAATAATAGTTAAATCGTTCAATTCAGAATTAGTTAAGTAATAGTTAAATCGTTAAAGGTATTTTCAATACAAGATCAATGTTATATAAATTTAAAATCTACATTTCCTATTAATATAAATAATTTATCAAAGAAAAAGTAATGATTCTAATGATTGTCAAAATCTGGGAATAGAAATCAAATTCTTACATTTATTAGACTATATTATTTAATTAAGTTTGGTCAAATTACTGCGATTAAATTCTTTATTACGACTGTAAAGAGAACTAAAAATTTTAAAACATCTCTTATCCAAAGACCCTTTCTTTACATATATACAGATTAAACCTAAATTTTATCAAGCCATAGTTATAAAATATAAAAATAGTTAAACTGTAAAATTAAATTTTGTAAAAAATTTAATTTCCAGGAGGTTATCAACCCTATAGCAGCTACGAAAACTTTTTATTTATATTTTTATAGCGAAATATTTTTTTCTTGCACTTTAAGGATACTATTCAATATTAATTCTTATCTACACATTTCACAAAATGGATATTCAGCTGCAAAGAGCTTCAAACGTTACCTTAAAATCAATTTCATATTAATTTCAAAAAATCCATTTTACTAAATAAAATTTTAGAAATATTCCCATACATTTTTTAACGATAATTCCAAGTGTTATAAATGTCCTTAAAACTCCAACATCAGATTCATAGGCAGATGAATACTTTATTTCAATAAATAGATTAATGATCAAATTTTATTGGTCATTAATCTATTTTATTGGTCTCAAATTCTCAATAATTTTCCTTTGTCTTGATAAAATTTTATTGATTATGAATTATCATGAGTCGAAGACAAGAGTTTTGTATAGATGGTTACACTAATACTTTATTTGATATGAAATGAATTGGAAAAGCTAATAGTTTGGATTAGTCCAACGAAGAAATATTTTAAACGTTAATTTTTTATAAAAAAAATGTTTTATTGCATCACCATTTCAGTTTGATCATTTGTTGAAAATAGTGAAAATACATGCAACTCCATTAAAATGATATTTAAACATATATTTTATCCCTGAAAATTATAAAATTTAAAAAGCTTGTAAGATTTTTAATTCATTCAAAGTTTACAATCATTTATCATTATTTAAAAGAGTTCAAAATTATTAAAGCAATTTTATTACAACAAATTCGTATCAACGAAAGATTCTTAATGTCAAAATATCCATTTTTCTCGAATTGTTTCAAAACAATGCGTTGAAATTTTATATTTTATTTTCAACTAATTACATTTCCTTTGTATTACAGGGGTGTTGCAAAAAACATTTTTTTTAATCCCATGTAAATTTATTTAAATTAAATGCAAAAGATATAAGGAAAAGTACGCATTTCAAATACATCTGTACTTCATATATTAAAACATGTTTATCGAATTTACACAGTTTTTTCACAAATTATGCTTTAAAATTGATGACTGTTTACGCAAATCAAACCGTCATACGTTACCAATCTTTATATTTTGTCTTTTGCTAATTTATCTGTCAAGATTTTCACACTTATTAGTTTCTCCCTTTCAAGTTCTAATAAAGCATAAAGCTTCTTTAAATTCGAACAGTTACATCTTTTTCTAAAAATATAAATATTTTTATACTATTGCAAATAAATTTGCTAAATGTAGAATGCGTTTACTCATTCATTTTTTACAATTTGCTTAATATGCTGATATATTTCTTAGAATACAAGCAAATTACAGCTTTTCAGAACTAATGTGAGCACAAAAGTTAATTTTTGACTATATTTCTTTCTTGGTTTTTCATTTGTTAAGTTTATTTAACATTCTAAGACAACTCTTTATGTAATATTTTACAAAATTTTTAAAGTTTACTTTTATTATTGTTTATATTAAATATTGCGGAATCTAATTATAATGGAAATAACCCCATTTCAGCAAAATTATAGTTTAATAGATTTATTACATTCTAAAGAGATCTTACTACACAAAATTGTATTTCATATTAGAGTACTTAGCAAAAATAATTAATTTTGAGAGCAAAGATTCGCACAATCTGTTGTATTAGTATCCACGGAAGTTTACATTGGGAGAAGATTGAGGTATATAAAAATGATTTTAGTAACAAGAAAAAGTCTAGAAGTTGAGTATCAAAATTAAAATTCAAAATCATTGTTTACAATTTTCAGTTTTCGAAGCAATATGCAAAAATTTAATAGTTTAAAGAGGAAAATAATTAAATGGGATTTGTAATTAATACATAGTTAGTCGTTATCATCTACAAAATCAACAACTAACGTTTAATTATAATCTTTTGGTGGGGCTACTCTTAATATTAATACTTCATTGTCAAAAAATTGTGTGTTCTGTCAGGCAAATAGATGGGATTGTTTTTGTGAAGGAATAGCTTGAATAAAGTTTTCTAGAGAGATGAAGTCATAAATAAAAATTGTAATCTAAACGTACCGGAAGGGAAAAAAATTTCAAAAATATTTCTTGCCTTAGTATTCTAAAAACATCTTGTCTTAGAATGCTAAAAATTGTCTTCACTTTTAGTGTACTAATAAAAATACTTTTTTATTAAATATTCGATTGTGAAAAATTGTCACTTTATTTAGTCAAGTAGATGAAATAAGAAATATGTGCTTATGATTACTGAATATGAAAGTGATTCCCCTAAAAAATGCTGTGGAAGAGAAATTTATGAGTGAAGAACAATATAGGAAGGGAAAGTCCATTTGAACGTTATTATAAAGAAGCACAATTTATTTAAGCATCAAAATTATTTATTACTTTTATTTGAATATTTGAATTGCAATAGTACTTCACGTTGTGCTATTGGCAATTTCTCAAAATGCATCCTATGATACATTCAGAGAGTGAGATTCACATAACCTAATAAGCATAACCTTATAACAAATTTTGATTCCGAAATATGGTATATTTTTTTCTAACCTTCAATACCATATTATCCAAGAAACGTATCCTTTAACTTTTAACATACATAATTGCTTTTAATCCAATGTCCATTAGATGAATAAAATTTGAGGACGCTATATTCAGGTCACTAAAAGAGACATCTCTTCTTTATCAAATACTAAAGTCATCACTCTACGAATATTCTTGTTACTAGACTAAAAGAACAAAAACAGTGCTCAAAGATTTGAAGCATTAGGAAACTATCGCCAATGAACCACCGTGATATAGAAATGCTACTTAGTATGATGAGTCGAGAGCTGTCAAGGTGAAATATCGATACAGATTTCCTGATGGTCTAAGCGTTGTATCCAGCCCGTCAGATGGAGAAGATATTCTGTTCTGAGACTTTTTACAAGAATAAAAATGGGACATCTAGTTTGTGTGATATCATCTCTTAATGTTCAATTTACTGGGATATCCTAGATCAAGGGTGGCCAAGACGTCGACCGAAGTCGACTGGTAGACCGCGAAGATTTTTTAGGTAGTCCACGCATCCATCCCGATAATGACCTTGGATATTAACATTTAATTTATGAATTATGACATAGAATCAATGAATTATTTAAAATAAAAATTTACTACAGTCTACGCTTTAAAACCCAAAACAAACTGTGCAAAGATTTACGATTTAAAGATTTATGATTAAAGGTTTACGATTTATAAAACCTAAAACGGACATGATGAGCGCGATTAAAACATTCAAAGAAACTATAGTAAATTATGCATCTCAATTAAGAAAACATGAATTGAGAAATTTCAAAAACATGGAGGAAGAGTGCATCCATAATCCAAACCGAGACTTTGAAGATTTCCCTTAATACTTATTTGTTTTGTTTGAAGAATTTGAAAGAAGATTCGCCGAATTAATTAGGTTGAAAGAAATAAATGTTATGATATTTTCATTTAATGAAAATGTCAAAATTGATGGACATTGTCACAATGAAAATGTCAATATTGAGGGACAATGTATCTGAAAAAATAAGACATTTAATAGATATCCCATCAGTCACGGTCAAGGAAGAAATTATTAAATTAAGATGTGATATATTTCTTAAATCCAGAGCATATTTAGCGATACTGATTTTTGGAAATTAATTTCTAAGGAAACGTTTCCAAATATTTACAAATTGATTTTGTATTTCAAATCATACTTTGGATCAAGGTATCCTTGATAATCTGCTTTTTCAACCATGAACAAAAAACAAACATTGGTCGCATTTAACAGATGAACATTTAATTTCGTATTTATGTACTGCAATAAGCTCGTACCAGCCACAATATGATAAACTTGTCGCAGATATACAGTGCCCAATTTCAACTAAATGAAGTGAATTGGATTGTCACTTTTTGATGTATGAATACTTTGATTATTTTCTTCAGTAAATTGTTATTTTGTAAATATTAATATTAAATTTTTTTTTAGAAAAATTACATAATTTACCATTTCTTCTTGTTACCAAAAATAAATATGTACGTTAATTTAGCTCTGTTATTGGTAGACCGCCTTCGATTTTTTAAATGTGGAGTAGACCCCGGACCCCAAAAGTTTGGCCACCCTTGTCCTAGATATTTGATACTGTATGTCCCCATGCCTACTACAGACATCGCCTTACAAAAGAATAGTGCCTCATGTTTTACCTAACAGAAGTTAATCGAAAATTATTCCGCGCACCTGATATGCTTTTCTAGCATACCAGCAGACCTCAATAAGATGGACTACATTTGGGATATCATTTAAAGAGATGTTCGAGTCTTACATATATTAATAGTTAATGTTCGCACATTGT
Organism: Latrodectus geometricus; assembly: GCA_026290005.1. NCBI lineage: Eukaryota > Metazoa > Arthropoda > Arachnida > Araneae > Theridiidae > Latrodectus > Latrodectus geometricus. Next base: position 3,232,759 of record JAPDSC010064003.1, read on the forward strand.
AGAAAAATGTACAACAGTTTTGAACGGGCAATGATTTCTCATTATTTCCATTATCTAATTGGGTTCATAACTAAGCAACTTACTAAAATATTATTATTAAAAAAACACAATACGTTAATTACAGATGGAAACAAATGGAATTTACAGTGGATGTGTTCAAAATTCTGTTTCATACCTCAAATATTATTAAAGTAACAGGTTAATTTAGAAAATTAAAACAGCACTAGAGTAAAGGTATTTAAAATTATATAATATAACAATTATGTAGTTAAATATACATGCTAAAATTATTGAAAATAGTTCATAAATGTCATGGAAAATCCATAATAAAAAACAACAAATAAAAACAAATGTTAAAAATCGTATCAATATGTTTATGTGTTTCTTTGATAAGCAAATAGACCGATGTGCAACTTTAAATATTATTATCGCTTTTCATTTTCTAAATTAGCATTTTTGAAAGATAAAAATGATTAACATCAATTTTTATCAAGGTGTAATTTATTGCTAAATAAGAGAAAATGCATATACATTTTCAAATTTTATGCCATTTCTAGATATAATAAAAACATTCTCAATGTATATCTCACAAGTAAAGTCAACATTTTAGATTAAAAAAAAAAAAAGAAAAAGAAAAAAGAAATTAAAAAAAAGCTGTTATTTAGTTCAATCACTTTCTTCAGTCTCTTTCAGTTTTTTAATGTCTTAAATATAAATAAAAGAAACGTGTAAAAAAGAAAAAGAATTAATTTTAGTTCAAAATTGATATAAAATTACGCAAAATGAAGCTTCAAATTTATGAATGAATGCGTGTGTAACATATTTTCTCTTAACAATATTCAATTAAATGCAGCAAAAAAAAGCGAGACGCTCAACGTAAAACAACGTGTTAAACGGTTTGCCTCATTAAGAAACTTTTCATGCACATGCTGTTATTTAAATGATCTCTTATCAAACTCCTTTGAGATTCCAGTGCTTTTCGAAATTTTCATTAGTTATAATGTTGAATCACATTTAATCACAACTTCAGTTTATGCGAAAAATTCAAGAAAACATCAATTTCTTGTAGCAAATTACCATGATATGGATTTTAATTAGTAATATGTTAAAAATACTACATTTAATTTTTGATTGGTTCAAAATGTCACGCGATTAGTGAATTGAAAGAAACTGTCATTTTTGTTGTCAGTGTCAAAGGGATATTCACATCTCTAATTACCTCATCTCAAATATTTTTAGCTATACAAATCTGTGTTAAAATGATCATTAAAATAACACTCGTTGAGTACACATTGTAAGTATGTAAACAAAAAGTGCTATAATGATAGTCACTTCTAAATATTTCTACATCTTTTATGAATAAAGTTAGGATTTCGAGAATATTTAGAAAAAATTTGTAGCAAGACTATTCAAAAACTACTCTTTTTTTTCAGCAGAAATGAATACATTTTCTACATATAGCCTTATGATATTAAAATAACTTAATTTAAGAGTTATTGTTAAATAGTCCGGTTTGTGAGTGAATTACCTTTTTCTTCTTTTAAACTAATTATTATTGCTATAATTCATTTAAACATTTTTTAAAATAAAAAATATACATATTTATATAAATTTCAAAATTTTCATTAAAAACCCCTAAAATTTTTTAAAATATTCATAAAATTTTTAAATTTATGCATTTTTAAATAATAATAAATAATTTTTCATTCATTAAAAATCACACGCTTTTATGTAGCATTGTAATGTAATCATATATACAACTGTTTCACAAAATTAAATTCAAATATATAGAAAATTTATTTAAACGCATTTTTATTAAAAAAATATAATTCATGTTAAATTTATACTTTTGAAAATAATATAAAAAAAAATAGTTTTATGTTACTTGATTATATAGCAAAATTAAAATTTTATATTAATAAAAAATTACCTGTTTTTGATAATAAATTCAAAGATGATTTGATTTCCCTCCTTCGAAAAATGTCTTTATCACTACAAATATATTTCACTATTTTTTACTTATTAAGTTATATTCAGTTTTAGAGAATGTAATCGAGCAACCTCAAAAGTAGATATTAAAATGATCTGTCCAAAATAATTCACGAGCAGTTATAATTGTAATGAAGTTTTTATTCACCTGATGAGAATGAAACTTGTTCGAGTGCGAGCGATTTTCTTGAAGAAATAGATCATGCTGAAGTTAACCTTGACAACAGTAGAAAGGAAAACAAGTTATTATGTCAGGGGCGGAGCTGCAGAGAAAGTTGTGGATCATTGGGTGCTCGAAAACTTAATAAGCATACCATTGGTGAATGATTAAGCATGAATTCATATTAGTTGATACTTTTATGTCTATTTGTCACAATACCTATTATCAAGAGATTCTAAATTCTGGTTCCGTTTTACCAAATGAATATTTGATGGCATTCAACGGCTTTGCGAAGGTTTGATTCAATAGTCCCTAAATTTAAAAGTACGCTAATCCCTTGTCTCCTAATTTCCTGTCTCACGCAAAACCATATTTAATATTGTCACTCAGAAATTTTAGTAAGTTGTAAAAACAATTGGAATTGAGATGAAACTCTTAATATGAAAGTAAATTGAATTATTTTTACTAAAATAAAAGGAAATGCAATCACGTATGATATAAGCATGGCCATTGTTACTATGTATCGTATATTAAGTGACATATTTGCAAGAATACGAAGTGTAATGAATATAATTAAAATCAAATCATATGTTTTTCTACCTCACATTCACACTACTTAATATATCTCAACTTTCGAAGTCAAAATCATTACAGAAGATACACTTATAATAAATATTTCATCTGAATTAAGAAATTGCAATCTGAAAAAAATGTTAAGGACAAAAGAATAAATATAGAATGTTCTAAATCTTTCATTTCTGTAATTTTGTTTTATAACTAGCTATATATAAAAAAGATAACTACTGATATATAAAGTACACAAAATACATGCTTCATTATTATTAGAATCAAACCATTGAATGTTATCATCGGGATCAAGCCGTAATAATCTAGAAGAGTAACTAGTAGTATTTATTTACTGACACATTAATATGCGGAAAAAATATTCTAATAAAATATGTATTCGTACACCATCTTAACAACAGATTACAATTCAATACTTAAATAACTGTAAATAATTTTTAAGTATTTTTAAGCAAAATAAAAGCAATGTTTTTATTATAAACTCGCAAGGAATCCAGTTAATAAAAATATGAAACTACAATCTACAAAATATGAAACTACAATCTACATATCTACAAAAGACCTTTTTATCTAAAAAAGCTTTTATAAATAGGTATTAACTGCTTAAAATTGTAATATTTGGAAGAATTTGTAGGTATTTGAAAATTGAGATCAATTTAGTCAGTCAAATTCTGATTACCCGTATTTTAAGATATCAACTGAATTCAATAGCTACAAGTAGATTCAAGAACTAATTAAATCTTGTTTTATCAAATCATGTTGTTGTTGTTGTCGTGTGCCAGCCAGGCCGGCAATTTTGGGTGCGCTGCTCCACTTTTCCAACTGAACCATATTTGGTGTGGAGTCCGACTTCCTCAGTACACACATGCCATAGGTATCCGTTTATAGGGTAGGCAACCATTCACACACAAAGAAAGGACAAAGACAAGAAAGAGAGAAAGTACATCCATGCCCGAGCCAGGATTCGAACCCAGGTCCCACCCATCTGTAGTTAGGTACGCTAACCACTAGACAGGTTGGGCGGCACCGAATCATATTTTATATATAAATGATTAATCATAAATTAAAATAATTTTGAAAAATAATAATTTTTTAATTGGTCTTTAAATGTTTGTTACAACATTTTAGAAAAAATGATGCTTACTCAGTTTAGAGATTCCGAGTAAATTTTCAAAAACTGTTTAAAATTCGCTGAAAACTTTTAAATTTCAAATATTTTCAGCGATTCTCTTAAATCTTTATTCAACAAACTTTATTTTTTTGACCAATTACCTGTGTCGAGGATTCTATTGCTTGCCATCTTGTGACCATCAGAATGTTAAAAAATGTGCAACCACTCAATAATTTAAATTTTCTTTTCAACTAAATTCCTATTATTTTTCTGCATATTGGTGGTCAAAGTGGTAACTGAATGAATAATGCTCCTCTACCCATTTCAGCATTTAGCGTATTCGATTACTTTATGTGTAGGATTATATTGATTTGAAATCTAGTTGAAACTATAGGTCCCAATTAAATTAGCTTTCATATGCAAAAAAGGTTAGTAAAGAGCAAAAAAAAATTAATTAAAAACATTTGTACAAAGATATATCTATTTTATTATACGTCCTGTATTAATAGTATTATTTCCTTTAAATTGCCAAAACTTTAACAGATACTTGGTAAAAGGATTTTTTAGAATCTTATCTTTTCTATTCCCCAACAATCAATCTGTCAATGTTACACTTCAGATTTGTTTAGATTTTGAAATGCAGAGTATAAATCTGCAAATTTAATTGTGAAACAAAAATTGCAACTTTTTGTTATCAACATATGTTTTTAAAGTCGGATGGTGTAAATTTTTAATTATAAGGTAAGACGTGCTATTCCCTCATGGATCTTCCACTAATTTTTTTTTATTTCTAATGACTGATTATGAACAATTACAGCAAAAATAAGAATGAAGATAAAAAAACGCATGCTTATTCTTATTTCACTAAAGTTGATATTTTTATCTCAAAATCTACCCAATTTAAATTTAATTTTTAGTATAATCTAAAAATGTATTTAAAAATGTAATTCTAATAAAAATTCATAATAGACGAACCAGAATAAAGAGAACATTAATGGATCTACAAAATACAACAAAATATTAATGAACACGAATTTCGAAAAGTCTCAAATTTCAATAATTCGATAAAGATATCTTTTTCATATCAGTCATACATCTGCTGACAACAAAAGGAACGGCATTAATCGATCATCTATCACTTTAAATTTTGTAAGAGAAAAGCAATTTTTAATGTTTTAATCTGCATACGCTATCATGTTTAACCCATGCAACAAGAAAAAGACGCACGATTATTGTAGTCTTCTTCGCAAGAAGATCTGTGCCTAGAACAGTCAGCCTTGTTGATATTTCAATACTCACTGTATCAAGGATTATGATAGTTGATAATATGATAACTAGAAAAAATATCTTTTAAGAGACAGAAAAGTAGGATAAATTCAAATCAGACCAATACAGATAGATGAGTATCGAAAAAAAATATTCGCACAAAAAACTTAAAACAACATTATCGCATTTAATATCCATCATATTCAATTCTAAGATGTATCACAATACCACTTAAAACTATTATACGGAAACTGCATAATGAAATATTCATGACTAAAATGATTTTTTAAGTTTGTTAAGTTCATCATGGAATTCTGTGAATTGACTATAACGATGCAGAAACAGTCAAAAAAAGGCAACGAGGGTGAGTAATGTGGTCCGAAAATCATAATTTATATTATCTTAGATCTCTTGATGTATATTCGTGTGGCGAACACTGAAAAAAAAATCACGTTTAACAAGTTTCCCAATCTTAAAGCATAAGGGGGCTTCTGTAATGCTAATAGTCGAGATACATTGAAATAGTTTTGGTCTGTTCCTACTACAAAGAGAAAAGATCACAGACAAGCATTATCTTTGATGCCGCAGATCAGTCTTCATATTTATAAATACTGTTTCTAGGAAAACGTAATCCACCACAAAATGACAACGATCTTATTCACACGTTTGAAACGTTCAAAGATGTTTAGATGAACACAAGTATAAAGTGAAACATTTTGTTTGTTGGTTTTTTAAAGCATCACTGAGTTTTTGAAGTTTATTAAAAAAAACATGAAATGAAATAACTTTATTTGTTATGCAATCTGAGTTAACTTCATATCCGGCGGAATTAATGTTGCTTTCACCTTTGGTGGTTTTATCACTTGAATTCCACATACTGAATAATTCGAATCACCTACAAATTTAACAACTTATTTTTAAATTGTATTTTATGCTTAGAAAAAATTAAATTCTTCAATTCGCTTTCCTCTTGGTAAAATAGCTTTAAAAGCAACCAGTGTAAGCCACCAATTCTGCAACAAATTTTAATGAATAGGAAATAGGATTGAAGAAAAACTTTGTCTCAAAGAACTTTATAATTATACTTCAAAATGTCATGTCAGTATCTGCATTTTTTTACTTTCAGTAAAAGATATCCATGTTTGATGCTATAAGTATTGGCGTTAATGTTAAATATCAATCAATGATGACAATGTTAAATATCATGTTCAAAATTATTAACAGTTTTTGTAATTTATTATTCTAAAAACATATTCACTGTGACAGTTGAAAATAATATGGATCCTAAAAACATTCACCTAAAATTTACACCAGACATGAGGTAATTTAGCAGCTATCATCAGAAAACATAAAGATTGTTGAAACTCTAAATGCGTCAGTTCTATGTAATCACAGCTCTATCTAAGTGAAAATTAGCCATATCTAGCTATAATCTATGTGATGCAAGTACCCATCCACTTGCACCTTCTCCAGAAAACGCAGTGAAAATCAAGACAAACAGGGTAATTTTGTGGTTTCAGTCATTGAATGAAATGCATCTTGTAAGGGTTCATATTCAAATTTTGCATAAAACCATGCAAACGGTTACCTATAGAATGTTAAGACTTCATTATATTTAGCTGCCACTTACAATAGTAGTTGAAAATGTTGCAAATGTTTCAACTTTTGCGATTTCCTCCACAGTCACTAATTCAGCTACACGTCGTTCTCATCTTGATGCAGTAGTAAGGAGTTTAAGGATAAAGCTTCTACCAGCTTTTATGTACTTGGATCCTATCCAGAAAATTTTTTTCACCTGTCAATAAGCGCGGAGGTAATGATTTCATGTAGAATAGTTTTACAGTAAAAACGTCTTCTTTCTTTCCCCGGAGGAAATTCACTGCAGGCGAATGATTTTTTGTATCGCATATATCAATTTTTATGGTGAAAGTGCAGGAGATGCAATGAATATTTTTAACAATTCAAAGTCATTAGAAAAATTAAAATTATTTTTCAAATAGAAATCTAAGTCGCTTGATTTACATAGTACTTCTTTGAATTTTCCTTTAGATCCATTTAGTAGAACTAAATTAAGAGCCTGCGAGAACTATCATTTTAATTTGAATCACACTAAATATTCTCTATGACCAGTTATGAAGAATATCATTTTAACTGCACGTGTTTTACAAATAAGTTTTATTTTC
>JAPDSC010064003.1:3245052-3331814 GCA_026290005.1 Latrodectus geometricus
GCTGAGCCAAAAGTTAAATTTTAAAGATATTCTTGTGCAAAACCCAAGCTCAACATTAAAAAGTTAAAGTACAATAATACATGTATGAATTTTTATTTAAAATTGAAATAACTATTGTAAATAAGAATAAAAAAAATTTACAAAATTCAAATTATAAATTTTAGAAAAAATGAATACAACATATTGCCTTTAAAAAGGCAAAGTGATTACTGTGGGATGGCTTCCCCACTAAATCAAGCATAGTCAAAATATCTGTTTCAAAAAAGTGAAAACGGTAAAGGCTAAAATCAGGCTATGAAATTAAAATAAGAAAAACAGTAAATGGTTCACCACACGTTTCACACCATTTATTCAATTCACTAAGAAATAAATATCTATGTCTAAAACGTGTTTATCTGATGTTTAACGATTAAGTTAAGGCGATTTAAACGAACATTCGCACTTGGTAGCGGTAAAACTGTTGATGGAATGACGTATGCGAAAATGGCAAGCAATTTATTGGAGACTTGCATATTCCATAGCTCCTGCCAGAGAGCAAGGTTGATAAAACAAATTTTTATCAACCTTTCTCACATCTATAAGAGGGACAGATGGATGGAGTATAAACGATGCAGATTTAGCAGCTGCACCAGTCTTATCTTTGCCCAAAGACCTACGTGACATGAGATCCAATAGAATTTGATATCAAATCCCTTGCCACCAAGAGAATCTGTTTGTTAATTCTGGACACAACATTTTGAATAATTTGGGACACAACAGGATGACAGGTGTTAGAATTTTTCTACTCTTTTATAACACCCAAACTGTCATTATATATGCAAATTTTATGGTAATTTTCTGTATTCACGAGCTGAAGCGCTTAGTACATCGCCATAGCTTCAGCAATAAATATGGAGCAGGACGTATGGAGGTTGTAGCTGTAACTCGTATTCTTGAAGAAAATGCCACAAGCAACATGCCTTGACATTTTATATCCATCCGTGTAAGAAGAATACTAACAGCGAAGTGATGAGAAAAGCTTTTGAAAAATCGGTGGAGTTGTGTCCGATTTTCCAAACTGAGTAAAAGTATGAATAATGAATATATGTGGATCATACCAAGGTGGATGTAAAAGTAAGTCCATTTTAATGACACTTCACCCATAGGTCTGTCAAGAAAAGATGAGATTTTGTACGAGTGAGAAAAGATTGAATGCTATAAGAGCGAGCAACATATAGTCTCTTTAAAGGAGTCAGGAGTAAAAGCCAAGGAACATAAAGGATGTTGTCTGTCAGACATAACCTTAACATAGTAATTGAGAGACAGTTGCATTCGTCTCAGGTCTAAAAGCAATTGTTGACAAATATCAAAAAGACTCTGGACGGTTAATGTGTGGAATGCGCTTGAACATATTCTCAAAGCAAAGTGATGCACAGTGTCCAGTCTGTGTAAAATTGAAGACCCAGCAGATCGATACACAACGCTTCCTATTTAATACGAGTGAAAATAATTGACTGGCAGACTTGAAGCAGTGACATGCGATCAGCATCCTAAGATGTATTAGAAAGCACCTTGGGGATATTAAGCGATTGATCGCACTTCTTCCGCAAATGTAAAGCTTGCGGAAGAAAGGTTAACTTTCGGTCTAAAATAATACCCAGAAAATTTACCTTGCTGACTACAGGGATTAGATGTATTATTTATGTAGATCGTAGAATCATTATGGAAGCAGGTCTTCTTGTAAAAATGGACGCAAGTGCATTTGCTAAAACATAAAGTAAAGCCATTCTCAACACAACCTGCAGCAAGTTTATTAATAGTTGTTTGTAGCTGTCTCTCAATTAAACTCATGTTGGCGCCTTGGCAAGATATTTGCAGGTCATCCACATAAAGCGTGCTATATACAGGAGGTGAGATTTGATAAAGGATGTTATTAGTGAATACGTTAATAGTGACACTTAAAATGGACTCTTGGGGCACAACTTCAGCTTGAATAAAAGTATTGGACAAAAAGTGACCAATACGTACTTTTAAAACACGGGAGCATAAACATTTTTGTTGGAATATCGGAAGATTACCACGAAAGCCAAAATCATATAATAAACGGAAAATTCTATATCGCCATGTACTGTCGTATGCCTTCTGTATGTTGAAGAAAATGGAAACCAGGTGGTTTGTCTGCACAAATGAGTTACGGATTTAGGTTTCCAAGTATGTAATATTAGGTTGGGGAAAAAGAAATCCAGTATTTTTACGTGAACTTTTTGTAACTTCTTTCAGATTCGCTTTGTAAAAAGGTTTAAAACAGTTTTCATGTAGATTTTTAGGTCTTGTGCGAAGCTACGACTGCTGACATGCTGTCAAGTTTGATAATTTTTGATATTTTATAGGCATTCTCGACGATGTTGTATCCATGCGAGGTGCATCTTTAGCATCCAAATACCCAAACGGAGTCGACGAAACCAAAATTGTGCGTAACTGGTTGTTACAGTCATATATAGGACGATAAACACCTTTCACAATTTTAGCCACCTGGTTAGCATTTTCGCCATTATAAAAGAAAAACTAAAATGTATGGAATTTTCTATTTGTTGTCTTCTATTTTTAAAACCTTGTACTTATAACTGAATTAATCAAACAAAAAACCGCAAGAGAATATTTTAGTGTAAAATGTCACCTTTCCAATGAGCATAAATTTGAAATTGTTTGATAGATACCTCACGAGATAGCGATCACTACAGACGTCTACCGAAAAAATAATGGATAACTTCTTCCCCAAACTAATATTATCAAGAGTGGATCTCCCTTTACGGAAGCCACTCTGATTTATATGAATACATTTATTTTCTTCAAAGACATACGAGATGGACGTTGAATATAGGTTCGAAAGTCTTACAAAAGCAACTTCTCAGAGCTATTACTCGATAATATGAAGGTTCTGATGGATTCTTACCAGAAGGACCGGAATCACTATTTCTTCGTTCCAAAGGGATGGAAATTTATTTTCAGTCCAGATCCTAGTGAACAAATGCAATAAGTTTGATAGGGAGTCTGGACTTAAATGTTGAAGCATTTGGTAGCTGATTCTATAAGGACCTGGACTGGTGTTATTGGCCCGCTTCAATGCTTTCTTCAATGCCAACATCCAAATCTCTCAGTTACAAGAAAGTCTATAGTTATAAATTGTCTATGGTTTGAACGAATTGGTGTTCGCTCAGCTCGAATCTTAACCATTAGGAACAAAGGATTATAAGAGTCGACGCTTGAGACACTAGCAAAAGTTTCACCAAGGACGTTAGCAATGTCTTTAGGAGAAGATTGCATGGCAGCTCTCGTTATTCAAACAGGAATAGGAAGTTACTTATAAATACCATCGGCTGCTTTCACTTTCTTCCATAACTGCTTACTGGATGTAGAAGGTGTTATTGAAGAAACGTAGCGAGACCATGATTCCTTCTGACTTCATCGACAAGCTAATGCTTTTGCTTTCTTAAAGGCAATAAGATTCTCCGTTGTAGGGTACTTCCGAAATAACCCCCATAACTTGCTTTGTTTTTTATAAGTTTCTTGGCACTCATTGTTTCATCACGCTTTGCAGCGCCTGTGTGTTATATAAGAACATTTGGAATCACTAAATCAGTTAAATAATATTCTGATTTAGTGATTCCAAATGTTCTGATTCGTTCATAATTATCTGTTCTGATTCGTTCATAATCTGATGCGTTCATAATTATTTCAGTGACTTTGTGAATGGCATCATCAATATCCTCCATCACAACCATTTTATCATCAACGACTGCCAATTGTGTAAATAACGTCCAATCTGCTCAACTGTGCTCGTAAGTAGGTAGGCGTTGTTGCACACTACTACCTCCATCTGGGGGGTGACAAGAGGAAAATTATCGCTATTGTGTAGATTTCCTACTGCTAAATTTAACAATGGTAGAAGTGAAGGAGGACAAATGGTGAGATCGAGAGAATGAAATGTTCTTGTGAGTGTGAGGAAGTATGTCTTCTCTTCTGTATTAATCAGACAGAGGCTGTTATCAGAAATAAACTACTCAATTTGACGACCACGAGAATTAGTATCATTACTTTCCCACAGAAAATTATGTCCATTAAAGCAAGACCTTCTAAATAACAAGGCCGTGACAGTGAATGATCATCATCATCATAGGAGGGAACGAAGTTCGCAAGTGCTGTGAAACTGCGCGTCGGATAGCTGTCGGTATCAATTTGTCTAGGTATAGAATATATACTTACTAAATATTTAACGAAATAACAAACGCAACTGAATGAAGATTTTATGTTAAAATAAATCCCAGATTCATTCTCAAAAATAAATTATTTGATATTAATAAAGTAATCTTATCTTATAATAAAGAGATTATAGTAAAATGATATAATAATATCGACCGACGTTCAAAAAACTGAGAAAGTTTATAAATTTTTTATTACCGTTTTTTCTTTGATGTTTTTCATTAAGAACTTTCTAATTGAAATGACATTTATAAATTTATATAAAAAAAACATATTGAGAATAAAAAATATGCACTAATTAATTCCAGAATTGATCAGAAAAGAGTTTCAATTGAACAAATGATTAAGGATGCCCATGTGTTCAAAATAAAATCCTCATCTCAATTCTGGGGAAAAAGTACACAAAGATTATTATTTTTTATTTATTTTTATTTTATTTACAATTATAATCACTATCACAGAAGGGGGAAAAAACCTTGAATACATATAATTCAAACATTCAACTCAATTAAAAATTCTTCAAAAAAAAGTAATAGAGTATTTTTTATTATAGAATTTATTTAAATATCAAGGTATAATCAAACCATTCAGTTTACTTACAGGTATAATAGTGTAATAATATAAAGATCACATTTTTCATTTGATTAAAAAAATAATTACAAAGCATAATACAAAACTTCAGTTACAATGAAAATATTTGGTTCAATAAATTGTTTGAAAATTATAAAGCTTCGATACAATTAAAACTATTAGAATTATACAGAAGGAAATTATTTTTTGTAAGTGAATGCATTTCACACTCAAATCCAATAAGACAACATAAAAAACAAACGAGATAAAATATATTAAAACAATATAAACATTTTTTAATAATAAAATATTAAATAACAAATTGATACTATATTAATAATATGTAAGGAAGAATTTTCTCCCTCTCTCTCTCTCTCAAACCTCCTCTATTCAACATATATAAATATTGGTAATTCTCATGAGATTTTACGTTAAGTTCTAAATCTTTTGAAGTTACATAAGATGGAATACATGCTTTACATGAGAGTTTTAATTTAAGAACACAATATCCTACAATATATGTTAGAGCTTTTAAATAATTTTTCGTTAAGTTTTCAAAAGATAGGTTATGTAAAACAGTTAAAAATGTATCAACATTTATATCACCAGTTATGTCACTTTCAAAAGAGTGAGAATCAATCAAATCTGAAACTGCCATATATTTTAGATTTCGCATGAAATAAATTTTTTACTCTCAATTTTTTTTTTCAGCTTCTAAAATTTCTTGCAATGATGTATAATAATTCGAACCAGACATTTATCGATACTGACCAAATCTAGCTTCAAGATTATCAATTTGAAATTTGCCACGTAGTATATACTTTACATTTAATTCAGTAAATAGGTACATAATGAAGAACATATTATACATCAAGGTGTCATACATGAATAACTATGGCAATGAGCAAAAAAAGTCTCTCGAGATAAACCTCCATGATTATTTTTTTGTTTCATATTTTCCCATAACACAAAATTCTGTAGGAATTCGACATTGCTTTGATTATGTAAAGTTATAGGCTCACAGAAATTCAAACGTAAATTTATTAGGGCATTTTACATTCATTATTTCCCACCAAGAGATTATTTTTTCAATAAAATTTACTGTTTGTTTACATAGCTCTTTATTCGCACAGTGTTTTTCTTCAGATAATAATTTTAAGGCAGAAAAATTTGATCGATCAAAAACTTTTAATGCTAATATAACATTTGGTTTTTCAAGACTGTTTGGATTTAATGCATTTATATTTAATTTAGGAGCTACTTTTAAAAATGAATTCATTACTTTGACATGAATGTTTTTCAACAAAGAAAATGACGCAGAAGCAAAATCAACTTTTTTGTTTGCTGTTGTTTCTGCTTCGAAACCAAATATTCTAGTTGAAGCAGGAAAAATAAATGCTAGATCAGATTCTTTTTGATTTACCCAATTGTTTCTAGTTGATATAGTGAGATATACTGAATCAAATAATAAAAATAGCTTTTTAGAGCAATTAAAGGGATTTGGAATACAAACATTGATTTCCTTACTGCAACATAAGAGCAAACATGTTTCTATTTACGTGATTACTATTTGAAATTACACTTAAAACAGTAATTCCAACTCTCTCTCTCTAAAATTTCAGTAACTTTTAAAGTTTGCTCATGAAGCTCAGATGCTGTTAATTTATATACAGACAGTAAAACTGCAATTTCTTTGGCATTAGAAAAAAGGGAGGATATCATAAATGCTTGCACTGTAGTTGTAAGGGCTTTTTTATTATGAATAAATCCACATAATGTTTGGTTTTTAAAAGAAATGTGAGGTCTTATATATATTTATCAATAAGTAAATTTACAATTCTTTCTTTTTCTGATAAATTATTACACTTATCTTGCAAAAAACTAAAATTTTCATCTGTTATTACTGATTTCACTTTTGAGTTAACAGAAAGTCTTTTAAAATGTCGTAAACTTGGTAGTCGAATAATGTTACTTGAGTACAAATAATTATAAGCTGTGGTCGATTTCATGTAAATACAATTTGCAAAAACTAGTAAATCAGTTGAATATCGTAAACCATGTAGAGGTTTATTCAAATAAAACATTTGCTCTAACAAAAACTTAGCTGAATCAATTTTTTCAGGCATACAATCATTTTCAAAAAATGACTTCCAGCATTCAATTGATTCGGTAAATTTTGTTTTTATAGGGCACATTGTGCAGTCATTATAAGAAATATAATTCAATGCATTTTCAAGTCAACTCTAGTACTTTAATTCATGTAATATTTTTAAAACTTCAAAAAATACTTCATTATCAGATATAAGATCATCAATTTAAAACTTCATGTTTAAATTTTCATCAATTTTTAAGCTTTTACATATTTTTAAATTAGGTTGACATGAGATAAAAAAAAATGAAAGTTATACATTTCTCTCTCTTTCTCTCTCTCGCAACTATGTAATAAAATATCATTTCCTAAAGTAAAATTAAACGAACAACACTCTTTGTCTTTTAAGCCTTTGATAATGGAATTCAGAGATGTTATTTTATCCTTTTCAATCCATTTATTTAATATTCTTCATCATCAAGTGTTTTCATCTTAGCTTGAAGTTCTAAAGTTTTCTATATTTTTCCGATTTATTGAAATTTGATAGAAATTACACTTATCAAGTTTTCAGAAAGCTATTCTAACTTATGATTATTTTATATTTCTGCAATTCTAAAATTAATCAACCATGATATTACTAATGCTATCGTCAAAATTTTGAGAAGCGAAACTTGGTTTAGTATCTTCTAAATTTTAATATAGAATTCTAAATTATAGTATATGTAATATTATATAATTTACATCTAATATATCAGTAACATTTTTGAAATGGAAATAAAAAGAATATAGCAATATTTCCAGAAAAAAGAAAAATTCTCTAGATTAAAATTATGGAAAATAGAACATGACTAGGTTCATATTAATCGTAACAGAATAGTATAATAATAATTAGTATAATACATAAAATACTTAAAAAGTAAACACGTATTTAACTCACCTATTTCAGTTCACTTCGAGTTTAAAATAAGTATTTTCTTTTAAATAATCGCATTGAGCTGCAAAAAAAATTTAGATTAATGCCTGAAATTTTTCTGCTTTACCAATACATTGAAGTGTTGGTAAAGCAATTATTTCTGCATTACCAACACAAGACAAATTTAGACGTTCCCTCCGATGATGACGTCAACAATCCCATGATTCTCAGCTGTCATAGCCTTGATTTCTAGAAAGCCTTGGTTAAATTCATCTAACAAAAATGGATAGCTGATCAACTAAATCCTCAAGTTCCTCTTGACAGATGACATCACGTGGTGGTAAATATAAATTACAGACAATCAAGCAAACTGCGTGAATTTTCACAGTCACTGCCTGTAAAGTAGTATTTAATGGATGGACAATGCTTGGAAAATTATTGGATGTTTATATGCAAACACCTCCAGACACTGTACCATTGTCACCACAGTCTTTTCGAAAGTATTTAAACCCACACAGTGTAATGTTAATTGTAGACTTCAGGAATGTTTCCTGAAGTTCTACATATGCGAGGTTACAGGACTTTCTGATGTCATTAAGATGGGAACGCAAACCATGGCAGTTCAACGTAACAAATGAAGTTATTTAAATTTAAATGCTCCTTTCCTGGAGCTGGAAGGCATGTTATCTGATATCTCGAACGATATGTCATCGTCCGAAGGATGAATAAAAACTGTGTCAGCTTCCAGGTATAAGGATTTGCGGGTGGATAAGGAGAACTTACAAATGCCCTCCTTAGAAGATATTAGTTTGTAAGCCTTCATGGATTTTGATTTCGCTAATGGAGCTTTTCTTTTTATAGTGTTCGTAATGGAGGTTTGCATTTTTTGGAATAATGTTCTAGGATAATGTTGAAGAGGTAATCTCAGAATCTGTTTGGGTTTTGCTGAATTTGCAGATTTTCCTGGCAGGCTGTTGCATAACTAACTCCAGTTTGTGGAGTTAGTGATGTGACTGTTCTTTTGGCCTCAGGATAGGAGAGTTTTTGATTAATCTTTACTGTGGCTACCTCTTTTTCTAGTATCCAGTGTGGACAACTTCGAGAGTAAGAAGGGTGGTCACCCTAATAGTTAACACACCTCTCCTTCATTTTGCAGTTCAAACTATCGCGGTCAACCACCGCGCATCGAGAGCAGGTGAGTTTACCCCTGAAAGATCTCTTCGAGTGTCAGAAACGCTGGCACTGAAAATATCTCAGTGGGTTTAGAATGTACGGCCTGAGACGGGTAGATTCAGATATACGGCTTTAATATATTGTGGGAGGTCTAAGGTCGCAAAAGTCAGAATGTGATGTTTACTTTCAATTAACTTCACATCCTTTCTGATTTAAATGCGTTTAACATCCTACCCCTTCTGATTTGAATGCGTTTAACATCCCAGAACTTTTGATCTTGCAGATTTCCCAGAATCTCCACCGTTCACATTTTCAACAAATCCCTAACTGAGACAACCCCACGTGAGAAATTAAGATTACCATTAGGCACAACAGTCTCTTCCAAATTAGCCAAATATTGCATATTTGCAATAATGCCTGCTTAGGTATATCATGCAACCTCCACCAGTAAATCACCAGAACGCTTTTTCTGGATATTTTTCACCTCTCCAACTACTCCCGATATTCCTTTTGATATAAGAAAAGGAGAAAAACATGAAAAAGTGTTCTTTTTTTCTTTTAATAACATAAAATTTCGCTAAACTTTTCTTCAAAATTTGCTCCCATGGGAGAAAAGAAAACATTGTAGTATTCATGAACACTACTGGCCATTAAAATTGCTACACCAAGAAGGCGACATGCTACAGACGTGCAATTTATACGAAAGGAAGAAGGTGCTGTGATATGCAAATGATTAGCTTTTCAATGCATTTAGACAAAGCAGGCGCCAGTAGCAACACCTACATCTTGTTTAAATGAGGAAATTGTTCAGCCGGTTCCTCATACACAAATTGCATTTGAACGTTGTTGCCTGGTGAAAATTAGTAGTGATTCCTCGTGTAAGAAGGAGAAATGCGTACCAGCACGTTTCTGACTTTGATAAAGGTCGAATTGTAGCGTACCGGAATTGCGGTTTACCTTATCGCAGTATTGCTGCTTGTGTCGGTCGAGATCCAAAGACTGTTAGCAGAATATGGAATCGATGGGTTCAGGACGGTAATACGGAACGCCAAGCGGGATCTCAACGGCCACCTATCACTAGCAGCCGAGAAGACAGGCATATTATCCACATGGCCGTAATGGATCGTGCAACCACGTTATGAGCCTTGAGTCAAGAAACGGGGTCGTTTGGAAGACAACAAGTGTGTGCATGAACAGTTCGACGACGTTTACAGCAGCATGGACTCTCAGCTCGGAGACCATGGCTGCGGCTTCCCTTGACGCTGCGTCATAGACAAGAGCACCTTCAATGCTGTGATCAACGATGAACTTGGTCGCACGAATGGCGAGACGTCATCTTTTCAGATGAATCCAGGTTCTGGGTACAGCATCATGATGGTCGCATCCGTGTTTGGCGGCATCGTGGTGAACACACACTGGCAGCGTGCATTCGTCATCGTCATACTGGCCCATCACCTGGCGTGATGGTATGGGGTGCCCTTGGATACATGTCTCGGTCACCTCTTGTTCGCATTGACGGTGCTTTGAACAGTGCACGTTACATTTCTGGTGTGTTACGACCCGTGGCTCTACCCTTTATTCGAGCCCTGCGAAACCCTACGTTTCTGCAGGATAATGCCCGACCGCATGTTGCCGGTATTGTACGGACCTTCCTTGATACGGAACATGTTCAGCTGTTGCCCTGGCAAGCACGTTCTCCAGATTTTTCACCAATTGAAAACGTATGGTCAATGGTTGCCGAGCGACTGGCTCGTCACCAAATGCCAGTCACTACGGTTGATGAACTGTGGCATCGTGTTGAAGCTTCATGGGCATCTGTACCTGTACATGAAATCCAATCTCTCAATCTCTGTTTGACTCAATGCCCAGGCATATAACTGCTGTTATTACTGCCAGAGGTGGTTGTTCTGGGTACTGATTTCTCAGGATCAATCGAGCCAAAGTTTTTGAAAATTTAATCACTTGTTATTTTTAGTATAATATATTTGTCCAATAAATATTGTTTTTATCTGCATTTCTTCCTGGTGTAGCAATTTTAAAGGCCAATAGTGTATAATAATAAAATTTCGGGACCTGACCGAACTACCCACCACCGAGTCCGACAAGGGGATGCAAACCAGCTGCACCAGTGCTAGCCAAGTCCTATACTCTCACAATACACCCCTGACATGGCTTCCACCCTTATCGAGTCATCCAATAGATGTACCGATCGCTTGATCCATAAAGCCGATTCATGTGCTAAGGACCACAACACACCTCCTGTTTACCTGAAGCAGAGGCCAAAGTAATGTGTTGGTCTCCGGGGGCCTTAATTACCATGACTTCCCTTTCCAGGGACACAGGTCTCCACGCACGGCAAACACATGGGTGGTTTAGTCCCTAAGAGAAGCTAATAGCAACAGAGCAGTGATAGCTGTTCAAGGAGAGCCCTCAACCTCATCAGAGGCAACCACAGTGAGGGAGAAGATAAAGAAAAAGTAGAAGGGGATAGAAGAGAAGAAAATAAAGCAGAGGACAGATCACTGTGGTATCTCGGGATTGTGACAACCATGATTACTTAAAGAAAGTAAATCCCCTGAGGGAAATCCAATTTTAAACAAAAGAAATAACTACAATTTTCTATTAATCGACCAGGCTACTAATAATTTTAGAACAGTATTTGTGGGTAAAAGTACATTTTGACTTAAATAATTTAATTCATCCTTATACATTTATCTTTGTTTTGTAATAAAACTTTTTCCACAGTTCATATATTATTTGTTTACAAAAACAACAATCAACTAAAATAATTAAAGACACATTGTATAAATAAACAATATGTTTATAAATGATTTATAAAAGCTATACTATTGCGCTTATGAATTAAGTAATAATTATTACATAATACAAGTAAATATATTAAGAATATTTAAATAATTTAATAATATTCTAATTTACATTTCCTCGTGCACCATAATACACTCATTTTTGCTCAAATGTGACAAGGAAAATTCTGAACAATTTATCAACTTGATATTTAAGCTATGTCATTCAGAATATGAAAATCGACCTGTAATATCAATATATAATTTTGAGATGCGTGAATCAAAAACTGCAAATTAAAATTCTCAGTAGTGTCTAAAAAGCAGTGTATCTACATTCATTAAATAACAATCTTTTAATTCTTTAGGTTGATAGTTTATCTTCTTTTTACCAAATTATAAAATTTACTAAATATTTTGTAAAGTATTTCATTATTTTAAAGTATCTTCTCATATCTTGACTATTTTTGCTACCTAGTATGAATTAAAACTGGTTTGATAAATGACATGGAAATAATTCATTAAAAAATTTCTTAAATAGAAGCAGAATTTTTTTTACATTTTGAAAAAAAATTAACAATATGAACAAATAAGAGATTAATTTAAGCAAAAATTAATAATTATTACTTGGTTTCATCAATTACGTGATTTTAATGGTACTTATTTTATTTTGAATATAGTATTATTTGAATATAGTTTAATTATATACGGAAAGATGTCACGGTAAGTTATGAATACCATAAAAATTAAATATCTTAATAATAAAAAAATAAAAGCTTTCAATTTGCTCATTTTTCTATTGCTTAGCCTAATGATTGACACCCTAATGATTACCCAAGACTCTATATCGGGATTTCAATTTACATTCCTTTACAATTGTAGTATATTTTTTACAAAATTTAATAGAATTATTTTAAGTTCTATAATAAAGACAAGTAAATTCTTTTCACATTTAGAAGACTAATATTCTGAAGTTTTTGCTCAAATGAAAAGTATACGAGCAATTCAAAATATAAACAATTGTAATCATTTCATTTACTTCGGTATTGTCCGTAAGTAATTCTGCTTTTAGTCGAACTAGTTCATCCACAAGTTCAGAGTCGACTCTTCTTTTTTATAAATGTAATAAGGAGTCTTCTTATTTTATAAATGCTTTTTTGTTAATATTTAACTCATCTATTCATGATTCATAAATAAATTATTTTACTTTTTATGAATAAATTGTTTATTGATATAAACAGAATAAAGTTTAACTAATATTCTTTTTACCCTGTCTTTGTCATTCACGGATGAGAGTAAAAGTGACATAAATAATGCACATGTTTTCTTTCATTTACAACTTCTATCTATTTAATATTATTGAACTCTATAACCAAGTACATTTAAAATTCTTCCACAGACCAAACAATTTCCAAATACTATCTGTGCTTTGGAGAATTTCTCCCACTAAATAACTTCCAAATGCCGGCATTGGATTGGCAAATTTCTTCAATTGAATGAAATCACCACTAAAATTTACAGAACGATTAAGCTATATATGAAAAACAATAAGTAAATTTCTTTAAAATACTGACAAATATGATTTCTAATATTCAAAAAAATATTTTAAAGTAGAATATATTAGAAATCATATTTTTAAAAAACCGTATAATTTCATTAATGTAAGAAAAGAAGGAAAATAAAAATTTGACAGATCAGATAAATAGTGTACAGACTAGAAATCGGAAACGTATAGAAGAGGTGCTGAAGATGAAGTCAAGCAAACCAGAAGAAATTCCAATGAAGATATTGTGGATAAGGAAAAATTGATAGTTTTACCAAAACAACAGTCTGATGATCTCTTAGTTTCCTTACTTAAGATTGATAAAGAAATATTCAAAGAATGTCCAAGAACAAGTGAAGATCTTAAATCCTTGTTTGAACAAGCTGAGAAAGTCCAGCCAGAAGTCAACAAAATAATATAATAAATAACGAAAGCAAATAATATAGTAAAAAATGAGCTTTTATTCAAAAGAAAAGTAGATAAATTAAGACAAGAAAAATTTTTTTATTAGTCTTTCTAAAAGAGTTTAAAAAAAAAAAAAAAAAAAAAAAAAAAAAAAAAAAAAAAAACCCTTAAAATAGCTTGCCATGAAGGTACATTTGCTCATCTTGGAGTTACCAAAACAAAAGATAGACTAACTCAAAATTTTTACTGGCCAAACTGTTACAAAGAATTAGAAGAATTCGTAAAATAATGTAATCCTTCTCAAAGAGCCGAAAGATTGGAGAGAAAAAGAAAGTTCCTATGACAGTGGTACCAATAATATCTGAAGTTTTTAAAGAGCTAAATATAAAAAATGCCTTGTGTAGTTCCTTTACCAGTTACATTTTCTGAAAGAAAAATATATTCTTACTTCTGTGTGTCTTGCATCCAAATATTCAGATGATATTGCCTTAAAAGATATAGCATGCACATCAGTTGTAGATGACTTACTTCAGATGCTTAGCCGAATGGGGTTTCCTAAAGACTTCCAACACGATCAAGGAAGTTCATTAATGAGTGCTCTAACTACAGAATTTCTTGAGTGGTTTTATAAAAATAATACATAATTTAGTGTATCACCCACAAAATAATCCAGTTGAAAGATTTTGCAGAGCTATAAAAGAAATACTTATAATACGTAAGTGAATACTTAGAAAGGTTTAGAATTTTCTTTAAATTGGGAATCGCCTATTCATGCAATTTTGTTTGCTTTACGAACTTTAAATCACGAGTTAATTGGATTCAGATCTACAGAATTAGTTTATGGAAGAAATTTTAGAACACCAATCACCTTACTCTATAAACATTGATTACAGCCTAAAAAAGAGCAAAATTCTGTTCTTGCATAAGCTTTAAATCTTAAAAATCAACTAAAACGGTATCGAAATCTAGCCGTGAAAAAAATGGAATAGTTCAAAAAAAGCGAAACACTTACTATGAAAGGAACAGTGTTAAACAAGAATTAAAGAAAGAAGCCAAGTCCTGGGTTGGTGTTTTCTCCTGCAAATAAATTAGCTGTTCAATGGCATGGCAAAGGAACAGTTGAACCAAAAATGTCTGATATTTATTATTTTGTTTCTTTACTTAATAAAATAGAGAAATCCAAAATTAATCATGTGAATCTATTAAAGCTTTATTACAGTAGAACCAATGTTATAAATCTTGTTGAATTAAATGAAAGATCTTCCATTTTTAGAAATAGAATTTCCTTTTATTGAAAACAACACAAATGTTTTTAGTTTTTCTGAATTAGTTTAAAAGAATAATTTAGAAGAGAGATTAATTGAAGAATAGATTTGTGAATTATAAGTGAATTGCTATGTAAATATTCTAATGAACCTGGATAAGCAAATATTGTAAAGCACGATATTGAACTGATTTCAAATAAACCAGTACGTGCTTGACCATATAAATGTCACCCCGACAAAGTAAAATTTTAAAAACTGAAATAAATAAAATGTTAGATAATAAAATTATTCAAGTGGAAATGTCAGATTGCACTTCACCTATGATATTAGTAAAAGTCCCTGGTAGAGAACCAAGACCTTACATTGATTATAGAAAATTAAATGAAATTACAAAAACGGAATATCTTACACTCTCTAATATTAAGGAAAGGATTGAAATTATTTCAAGTGTTAAATTTATCACCATCATCTGTTTAGCAAAAGGCTATTTATTGGCAGATTCCCCTTAGTCAAAAAACTTAACAATTAACGACTTTTGTAACAAATTTTGGTATTGCATACTGCTTAGAATGGCATTTGGTTTAAAAAAAATGTGCCATATTTTTTCTGTAAAGTGATAACCGAACTGTTACAAAGAATGAAATCCTTTGCGATTCCATATTTAGATGATATTGCATCATTTTCTAATACTTGAGAATTTTACTTTAAATATTTAGGTAATGTTTTTCGGCGAATTGAAAAAGCAAATTTAAATATCAAACATTATAAATGTGTTTTTGCTCAAAAACGTGTCAAATATTTTGGCCATATGGTTGACCAAGGTAGAAGAACTCCATCAGAATTAAAAAACTGATGCCATAAAAAATTCCCAGTTCCGGCAACCAGAACAGAAATTCGGACTATTCTAGATTTTCTAGGTTATTATCGAAGATATATTCTTTATTGCAGTTCCCTTGACATATAAATTAAAAGAAAAAAAAAATAGTGACGTCGGAGAATGAAATGGCTTTTTAATAATTGAAAAATAAACTGAGGAACAAATCAGTGTTATACACTCTTGACTATGAAAAAGAGTTAATATTGCAAACTGATGCATCAAATGAAGGAATCGGTGTAGTATTTTCTCATTTAGATGAAGAAGGAAAACAACATCCTTATCTTATACCTTGGTAGGAAATTTACAGAAAAAGAAAACGCAGCTCGGAAAAAGAATTTGCTGAAGCCATTTGGGCAGTAAAAAAGTTATAATGCTATTTGGATGGTCAAAAATTTAGTACTTAGACCTATTAGTATGGTTAAATTCCAATGCTAGTTCACACCCTAGGTTTATATTTTGGCCATTTACATTACACCCCTTAAAACTTTGAATTAATCCATCGAAATGGGGTTTTAAGTAGGAATGCTGATGTCCTTAGTAAAATTTGTAAATAGAAAATTTTCAGTTATTATTATTTATGTATTTTTATTTATTTATTTATTTTTTTATTTATTTATTTATTTATTTTTATTTATTTTTTTTTTTTTTTGATATTTGTCTTCATTCATATTGTCTCTTGTACCTTATTTAGTTCCAAAACAATTCTATTTTTAAAATATTTTACCAAAAATAAAAGACAAATATTTTTTTCGTGCCGTTTTAAAGTTGTCTGGTTAAGGTAAAAATGTTTTAATAATTAATCATTTGTTTGGATATTGTGTGAGGGAAGGAGGGGGAAAGAGTTGGCGAAGATCAGAAGAGTGCTAAGATTTGCAGCTCTCCTCTTCACTTCCAACTATAATGTTTACTTTTTGAGAGTGAGTTCTTAAAGAGACGGCACACTGGAGGTGTGTTTGTGGCGG
Organism: Latrodectus geometricus; assembly: GCA_026290005.1. Taxonomy (NCBI): domain Eukaryota; kingdom Metazoa; phylum Arthropoda; class Arachnida; order Araneae; family Theridiidae; genus Latrodectus; species Latrodectus geometricus. The sequence goes on from JAPDSC010064003.1 coordinate 3,261,890, forward strand.
TGTCAGCCTATGATATAGTCATGTTTGCTAATTTAGAAAGTTATATTAAAAAAATTATCTAAATATTAAAAATTATGTACATGTTAAAAATTATGAATATATTAAAATTTTATCCTCATCAATAAATTAAAATAATTAATTACAATTTTCATCAATTACCTTGCCTCCACGCGCAGATACTAAAGATGCATTTACATTTAATACTTTACATTTAATAAATGCAAGTTTTTAAATTCGCGCAAGTGTTTCATATTATGTGATTAATTAGCATTTCAGACCATATGAATTCAAATTATTATCAGATAATTCACACCTTCTAAATAATCTTTCCTATCTGAAGATAAACTCTTACAAAGTTCAAATATTCTCTCACATTAATTATATATTTATAAGTTTTTTGATACATTTTTAAACAACAAAAATTACTCATATTAAAGTAGAAATAAATAATGTATTAAAAGTTTATTCAGCATGATATTAAAAATAAGATAAATAATAACTTTACTCACACGCACTTACATTTTAGAAAATAATTATGCCTAAAAAGAAATTTGCTTACTCCCCTGATTTCTTCCTTTTAAGGAATAAAATAACAGAAATAAAATTAAAAGCAATAAAAACAAATATTATTGAAGTTAATGTTTGCATTGCATAAAAATGATATATTAAAGTACAAAATGATAATTTTACATATGTGAATCTAAGAACAAATGTGTTCAAATTTAGATTCATTTTTTAGTATGCAGTTTTGGTCATTGTGCATGTGAATGCATATTTCAATCAAAAGCACATTAAATGTTATTTATATAAAACTAATGATGATAATATGTACACCTGCAACTATTAGGTCTACCGGAAAGTTCTGTCCGTTTTTAGAATGAAACAAAGGAATACATTTTTTCATACTTTGGATAAACTTTATTGAATAATATAATTGCCATCATTATTAATGACTTCTTGCCAGCGTGATGGCAATTTGTATATCCCATTTTTAATAAATGTCTTATCTCTAGACACCAAAAATAGAACAACTAGTCTGATATCTTCTTCGTTCTTGAATTGTTTGCCCTGCAAAAAATTTTGTAAGGACAGAAACAAGTGATAATCAGATGGTGCTAGGTCCGGGGAGTATGGTGGATGCGACAGAATTTCCCAGCCTAGCTCTGTGACTTTCTGACGAGTCCCCAAAGCAGCATGTGGCCTGGCATTGACATGGAGCAGTATGATGTCCTTCCTATTGAACATCGCCAGCCTCTTTTCTTGATGTTTTTAATTTATCCAATTACTGACAGTACCTCTCCGAATTTAGACTTTTGTTTGGTTTCAACAGGCCAAAATGTATTGGTCCTCGAATGTCCCACCATATACACAATATTCTCTTGTTTAAGCTCAACTTCGGTTTAGAGGGGCAGGTTTTCCGGGTTCACAATATGTCCTTTTCCTTATGAAGTTTTCATAGGTAATTTACTTTTCATCTCCAGTTATGATCCGGTCCAAGAAGGGTTCGATTTTGTTACGTGCAAGCAGAGATGGGCATATGATGATTCGATCATTCAAAATTACTGATGTTGTCAAAAAAGGATCTTGCACTAACATGATTGTGACAGTATCGTCGTCGATCAAAGATGGTCGCCCAGAGCGTAGCTTATCAGAAAGGTCGAAATCACCTACATGAAATTTTTTGAACCATCTTCTGCATGTTTTATCAGAAACTGTACTTTCACCAAACACTTTCAATAAATTTCTATACGCATCTGTAGCATTTCTTCCTTGTTGGAACTCGTACAAAATACAGTGGCGTAAATGAACTATATTGGTAGCCATGGGTGCACGATCGTGTCTCCCTTAATACTAACAAGAATGATTTTCGTTTCAGTTCATCTGTGACGAAAATGTGTATACATTGTTAGCGATCAAAAGAGAGAGCCAAATATGTGTCACAGAAATATGCGCATACTTGTTGAAACTGATTGTAACCGGAGCGGACAGAACTTTCCGGTAGACCTAATATATTTACTTCGATCTAGTGTAAAAAATGCAACAAATACGTGCACTGAAGTAAAAAATCACTTCAAATCATAACCAAAATATGTTACTTCTCTAATTTACATATTAGATAGCTTTTGTATCCACAAAAAATAAAAATTGAAGAAATGAGAAATATTTATGCATAAAAAATATTTAACATGGAAAATCACCATATATTTTTTAATGTCCAGTAATGAGTAAAATCCAGAAATTGATTTATTATATGCTTTTCTTTGTATTGTAAAATTAACAATGTAATCACTAGTCCATAGAGATTACGCGGCTTATCATTTAAAAATCTAATAGTAACACAGAATTTTTATGCTTACATCAAACTTAGTAGAAAGTAATACAGAATTTTAAATCAGTTAAATTCAACTTAATATAAGCATACAAGATAAGTCGTCCTTCATTTTCACGTATACTTCTTTAAGTTCGTATATTAACAGTTATATTACCTAAAGAAGTAGGTGAATATGATAAATTGCTTAGTGTTTTTTATTTGTCATTCTATAGTCACTTTCTGTACAAGAAAATTTGATAAGTTGAAAATTTGTCTTATTAGAGTTTAATACACATAAAATGCTGCAAAAGGAAACATAATAGACTTGTTCTACGTATACAGGAACTGGAATGGAAAGTCAACTTCAACAATATGTAAGCACGTCACAAATCACAAGAAACAAAGCAGTTTATTTTTTACATAAAAAACGGAGAGAAATTTCAAATGAAAATGAGATGAACTTTATTCAAATGCTATTTCAAAAGAGAAGAATTTAGCTTCCCTATTAAAGTAATCAAAAAAAAAAAACTATTCTGACGATAAAGCCAGGATTTCATCCAATGATGTTGTTGTTTTACAGTTGGTGAAAAATATGAAGGAAGTGGTTCCCATATGTATATACACTGATTACCAAAAATTAAAGAAAACTCATAAAAACAGCGATAACTCTCCCAACAATAAGTCAATCTAATTTAAATTTGAATATATTAGTAAGTAAAAGGATAACAATATGACATTATGCAAAATAGTGTCGCTGTTGTCGGAATATGTCATTTGCAAGGAGCATAAAAATGGTTATCTCAGAGCATGGCGGCAATCGTCGCTGCATGTCTGAGATGAGAAAAAGGATATAGCGAAATTGTAACAAGGGCCTTCAGGTATCATTTGACAGAACAATTTCGATGGCGAACGGTTGGGTGATTAGTTAGGAAAAAGTCAGATAGAAGGGACTAGATGGCTGAGTGTGAACAGGTCTGTGATTCATAGGTTTTGGCAACAATTTTTAACCACGGATTCGGTTCTAGGAGGTTCAGACAAGGACGTCCACGTGATACCATGAGTGGCGATTACCGATATTTGTAATTATGTGCACGAAGGAATAAAGCCACAGCTCCGGCTGAATTCATATACTTCCTTGCTGCAAGTTCCGGATGGTTGGTATCCAGATAAACCGTGCATCGAAGGCTTCACGAACATGGCCTTTATGCGAGGCGATCAGTAATTTGCGTCATACTCGCATCACGCCATAGATGGGAACGTTTCCAATGGACACGTCAGATGTCAACTGACGCGTTATCAATGTAGGTCTGTCCTCTTTACGGATGAATCCAGGTTTAGCCCAGAAAGCGATAGTAAGTGCCTTTTCATTTGGAGAGAACGTAGTACTCATTTTTATCCATAAAAGATATGCATATGGATCAGGCAGTTTTTCTGTTTATCTATGGAATGATTGTTTGAAATAGTATCTCTTTGGATAGAAGTACAGACCTTCATATCTTTTCCCGTGGAAATGTTAATACTCACCTATACAGAGGACATCCTAGATGCTTATGTGGGCCCTTATGCCAGGATAACAGGTGATGCTTTCGTGCTACCAGATGATAATGAGAGACCACACAGCGCTCGCATCTTGAGCAGGAAACAATTGAGAGCATGCTGTGGCCAGTTTGATCACCGAAAATTAAACCAATCGAGAATGTTTGAGAGGTTCTAGGATGACATGTAGCTGCTCTCAATCCCCCTCCTAGCACCCTAATCACCCTTTCAACTGCTTTGGAAGAGCAATGGCTCGCACTTCCTACACAATTAATAGACCGCATAATTGAGAGCATCACACATCGCTGCATGTGCTGTATTGCTTCTCAGGGGGGATCATACCCCCATATTAAAGGTATTTTTCGAGTTCCAAACTTACACCTATCATTTGTTCATTGTATACATATGATAATTTTGATAGTATTATGATTGTCTCTGGTGATTTCTTTTAATGCTATTTTGTAATTTCATATGTGTTGCATAATGTGTATAGGTTTCATGAAATTACCCTCATGACATTTTGCATTATTGTCGTTTTTTCCTTAATTTATAAGGACCAGTGTAATAGCTTGGTTAATACTAAATATGGAAAAATGACTTTGCACTGTAAATCAAAACAATTTGTGTGTAGTGCTCTTAAATGAAAAATTCATAAGTTATCATGTTTTAAAAATTAAATAAAATACGAATTCAATCACAAAAATAAAGAATAGCAGCGATTTAACTCCAAAAAATGCCTTATGAACAGAAATGCAAGGATAAAAGCACGTAGATTGCTTATTATTTTGTTTGGTAATTCTAAAACAATTACTTCAAGAAATGCTCAGAAAAAAAAAGAAATTATTGTACTAATTTTCACTACATACATTTACTGTAGATTCGTTGAAAACAAAAATATCTTTTTCCTGGCTCGTTCTACCGGCATAACAGTGTTGAAACTCGCTCACAAACGAATGTGTATTGCGCGCATTCTTATATTCGTATGTCTTTAAATAAATTGTCATTGATTAAAAATATCGCTGCTGCTCCAAAATGTTTTAATTGACATTTTACTGCATGTTGTATAGTTTCAAGATAGGACCGGTGACTTCTGAATATTACAGTTAGGGGCACAACAAGCCATCTCGACTGATAGCACATAGTCTCATTTTTCTATATCTAGATACATTTTTATGACTATAGTTGTCCAAATCGCAGAGTTAAGTGGGCGAGGCAGAATTTTATACACTGTAAACAATAATTTTTCAAAAATCTTATTTGAAATTCAATTTGCATTTTGCATACAATGTTCAGAATTGCTAATATAAAACTAACTCTCAATTTAATTCCATTTAATATAATTTTAATTTTAAAATTATAGAATAAGTAAAAGATATTAAACGTGGATAAATAATTTAAAATACAAAATTTCTAAAATTTTCTTTACTTATAAGGTAAAATATAAATAGTAATAAAAAATAATAAGTTCTAGGCAAAATATATTTAAGAGCGTTTTACTCATTTTATTTTTAGATGATATTTTAAATCGTTGTAACTTGAATTTATTTTTATCTTCAAAGTTATGGTCGACTTCAAAAACTTAAGTGCTGCTTAACTCTTCCTTAAATGACAAAATTTTCTAAAGTAAGAGATCAACGTGCCCCAGTGTTCGGACAGCACTCTTCAGAGTGAAAAGTCTCGAGTTTGATCCCAGCTACTTTTGAAGGAGGGAGATAGAAGTTACTCTTCAGCCTTCTGAATGCATGTCTATCGAATCGGGTACATGAGAATTTTTCGGTTTTCTCCTTTGCGACAAAAAAATTGCGGTCCACTATCTATGAAAACTTCTTTCAGAATGCGCTGTGGATATGAAAATGCCTTATGACAGCTTCAAAACATTAGAATCCAATATGTGGTATTAAAAAACAAAATTGATTAAAAGATAGCTAGAATTAACTGTTGCAGCTGAATTCTTTTAGTACCGCAAAATATGCATCATTATAAATTTTATTGGCACTATTGGTGGTATTTTCAAACAAAATTAATTGAATGCATGTTTAAAGTTAAGTGGCACTCTCATATTTTTAGTTTATTTACTAGGATTAGTTCCCCTTTTAGAACTATAAGGATATATTTGATGTGGGGATATGTATGAAAACACATAGTAAGTGTTTCATCTTTACCCCAAAAGTAAAATCTGTAATTTAGAAGTTTGTACCAAGCAAAATACCCTCAGACATGACTTACCACCCGCAGAGGTTGGTGAAAATAAACTTGGAGAACATTGCAACCACAGCTATTTTATATTCAACAGCTCCCAATTGATAATAATAATAAACAAAAATCCGGCTAGGAAAGGGTGTAGAAACCATTACATTCAGGCAATGAAAACAATGCCTATCGACAGTTCAGTTTAATTTCAAAGAAAATAAGACGGACTATCTGTTTTAAACAACAACAACATCATTTATTTAACAAATAACACAAAATAGAAAACAGTCATTAACACAGGAATTTTACTGAAATATTGTGGGTGACGTTACGAGATATTTATCCACGTCCTTCATGGTTCGAATACAAGTCTTTTCTGCCGTTTTAACTCTGAGGTTTTAATATTGAGCTCAGGCGTAGTTGGCGCGCATGCATCAATATTTCGCCCGGCATTGCAATGATTACATGCAAGAACTGGACATAAACTTGAAATAAATCTTGTCATATATTCAATATAACATACAAGAAAAGTCTGAGGTGCAAGACTGCGGCAACGAATAAGCTAAAATTTCACTCGCACTGCATTTAGTAATCCTTTAGGTCCTACATTTAATAAATAATCTCTTCTATGTAAACTATTGAAATAAATTATATTTAATTAAGAACCTTTTGGTAAAATAGGAGGATGCTTCTGATCGTATGGTATAGAAGCATTTTCTAATCTACCACCCACTCGCATTATGCCTTCATTATCTGCAAAAGGAACAAAATTAGAAATATTATTTATAAATCTATTTTTTAATACCAAAGGTCTTTGAGCATGTTTAACTATAACGATTTCCTCATACTTTACTTCGCCAAGGGTTAAAGGACCAACTTTGTTCTCTTTGCTACTACAGTTAAAAATAAATCTGAAAATATAAGACAAAATATGATTAATTTTAAAATAGTTATTAGAAATTTCTAAGAGTTCATCAATCATAGTCCCAGAATTATCAGTCAATAAAACAATGTCAATAATATCCTCCAACGGTTGAGCACCTTTTGCTTCTCTTAGTATTTTTTCCCTCTCACTTCCTGCAAGGCAACTAATTTCAGGAACTAAGGACTGTGAAGTCTCTGGAAATTCTGGATCCATTAAAAACTCGGGGACATTCAATCACCTGGAACTATCAACCAGAGAGTCAGCAGTCAACCCACGAGAGAGAAGATCAGCAAGTTTATCTTTACCTGCACAATTAAGTCAGGAATCCGGGTTCGTCAAAGTGGTTATTTCCTTGACTCGATTTGAAATGAATTGTTTCCATCGGGATGTTTTACCCTTGATCCAGAAAATAGTTATTTTAGAATCAGTCCAGTGATACTCAACAGTAGATATTTCAAGATTTATTATCTTTTTCACTTTCGACGTTAAACGAGCAGCAAGTAAAACTCCCAACAACTCTAACGGCGATAAAGTTATGCCACTCAAAGGTGCCACACGACTTTTCGAAGTTTTAAAAGTCTTACTGATGTTTCATCCTTTGTTTAAGCTTTCAAATATGTAACTGCTCCATATGCTTGTTTGCTAACGTCACAAAAACTATGTAATTCTACGACATCTTCTTTGGAAACAGAATCAAGAGCAAGTCTAAGTATTCTGAGATTTTCTAAAAAGGGTAGCTCTTCCCTCCATTTTTTCCACTTCTTTTTAATATTTGATGGCAGGGGATCATCTCAGGGAATTTTTCCCTCCATTATTCTTGTATAAGCCATTTCATTCTTATAGTGAAACTGGAAATCAATCCAAGGGGATCAAAAATCTTTCCTACAGCAGGAAGTAAGAAACGGTTTGTATTTTTGTTCAAAGAGACGAATTTCAGGAAACTTTTAGCATCTATAGTTAAGTAATCTCCACGAGTGTTCCAAGAGAGTCCCAAAACTTTTGTCTGGTCAGAGCCCAAACTGACATTTGTATCTTCAGGATAAGTATCTAATTTATCCTTTCTTCACTGTTCCATCAATTCGGCATCATTACTGATCCATTTTCTGCGAGCCATTCCAGCAGCTTCCATAATTTTATTTGCATTCCGTGATATTTCAAGTGATTCTTCAAAATTGTTGGCACCAGATATGAGATAGTCTACATAGAAATTTTTATCCAATAATTGAACGATGTCAGGATAAATATCTTTATATTTTTCTATATGATGTTTGATAGTAGCAGCTAGAAGAAACTGGCTCGAATTTACTCCAAAATTGATTCGATTGAAGTGACATATTATCATATTGGGATTTTTGACAATATTCGGTTTATCATTGCTCCACAGATATCGTATAGCATCTTTGTGCACATCAGCGAGGCCAATTTGAAGGAAAGCTTGTTTCACATCCGATCAAAAGGCAATTTTATATATATATTAGGTCTAAACTCAAGAAGTACATCTGAAAGATTTGGATTTAGATTGGGTCCTGGCCACAAACAGTCATTTAGGGACAGTTCATTGCTTTAATGACTTCCTGCATCGAACACAATTCTCAAGGAACTTGACGAACTCCTTTTTTTCTGCACAGTCATATGCGGTAAATAGTAAACAGGTCTGCTCATGTCTTTTTGCTCATTTCATGTTTATTTCTATTATCTGATCCAAATAATCACGAATAATTTTGCTATATCTTTGATGTAGTTTAGGTTCATAGCTGAATCTTTTCATAAATTGTTAAAACGTTGTTTTGCTAAGGAATAATTATTTGCAATTTCATGATACGATTTCCTAAAAAAAAAGATTTTAATTCTCCTCAAGAGAATCTTCTTCGGATAAAAAACAATATCCTTGTTGAGAAGTTTGCAATTCTTTCAGCTTACCGCAAGCTATCCATCCTAATTCTGATTCTTTAAAAGACAGTTCTTTATTTATTTTGTAAATATTTTGTTTTAAAACCTTAAAAAGTATGTCAATACTAATTAAGGCATGAACTTCATTTGCTTCATAAAATGATTTATCAGCTAAATTTAAAAATTGAGAAATTTCTATTTGTGAAACATCTAATGTAGTAGGAGGAGTAAGTCCGGTAATATTATCAGCAGTTAAAAATTCTATCGGTTCATAAGAACTATTAATTTTATTCGAAATAAAAGTATTCAATTTCCAAGTAATATTTTGTCACGATCCGTTTAAACCGGAAACTGGAGTTTTTATTTTTTTCTTTCTTTACTCCTAAGCAATCAGAAATATCTTTTTCCAATACACATATATTCGAGGCTGAATCCAAAGTAACTCTTATTTTCATTCTTTTAAAATCGGCGCATTTAATGTACTCTTCAGCTGTTGAAAATGGAAAACTTTTTCTTTTTTCTTCTGAAATTCTTAAAACTGAAGCATAAGTCAGGCTAGGTGGTGTCACGAGACCATCTGAAGGCTCGGGCAACGAATTCTTCAATGTAGTCTTATCGACGCCCAATTTATTAGACAATAGTTTAGAATGTTTCAAACCACAGACACACTTATATTTTGAAAAGCATTGATATTTAGTATGATTTTTCGTAAGGCAGATTTCGCAAAGCTCGTGTTTATGAATTAATTTCATTCTTTCTTCTACGTTAAGGTTTAAGAATAACCTAACGTGGAAGATAATAAGGAAAATAGGATGTATACCTTCCTTACAAACAAAGCCTATTTTGTTTTTATTTTCGTTTTCACTAGTAAAAAGATTTAGATTTCAAGGGTTGAAAATGTTTGTTTGTATTAAATTTAGTAGTCACATTTCTGTTAACAGATAACAAGACACGTTGCTCTAAGAATTTAATAAATTCTTCTAATGCGGGAACGTCTTTAGAATGAGAGAGATTTATGTGACACCTCAAAATTCTTCCTATATATATACATATTAGTTTTAAATGAGCTGAACTCTTCATATTTACCAGAAAATTTTGACAAAACTAATGGACGAAGTTTTATTTTTTCATTCAAAGTTTTTCTTGAATTATTGTTATTTTCAGAAAGAACCAAGTTAGAAAATTTGTAAGAATCTAATGAAGTTTGAATTCTTACCTTCAAATTTTCAAGATGATCTTCACATTCAATTAAGTCATTTTCCAGAACGTTCAAATCCGCAGTTTGAATATCAGTTAGTTGAAAATTTTGGTTTCTCAGTTCATCTATTTTAAGTTGCAACGATTCAATCTTTTTCAATTTCACTTTTAATTCAACGGGTTTTATGTCTCATTGCTCAGAATTTTGTAAAAAGTTTTCTATTCGTGTTATTTAACCTTTAGCGGCTGTTTTCAATTTTTTTTATTAAATCCATAGGCTTGCAGTTTCAGACTCCGTTCTCGTCGGAGCCAGATGTCAACAGTTCACTTTAATTTCAAAGAAAATAAGATGGACCAGCTGTTTTAGACAACAGCAACATTATTTATTTAACAAATAACACAAAATAGAAAACAGTCATTAACACAGGAATTTTACTGAAATATAATGGGTGTCGTTATGAGAGATATTTACCCACGTATTTCCTGGTTCACATACAAGTTTTCTGCCGTTTTAACTGTGGAGTTTTAATATTGAGCTCAGGCGCTATTGGCGTGCATGCGTCAACTGCGCTAATGCCTTACCCAATCAAATTCCCATGGCTTTATAAAACTTATGTGTGCCGATAATAAAGAATGTAGGTTAAAATTGTTGAAAATATTTTTTAATTTTTTCCACAATTCTATTAAAGTAATATGATTTAATATTACGATTTTTATATTGAATAAATAAATATTAGTGCATATATAATTTTTATCTAGACATCCAACTCCAGCATACAAATGATTAAAATTTGGTGAATGAGTAATAGGAACTACCCATTCAACAAGTTTGCATAAGGAATGATTCTTATTCTGATGATCAAAACTTCTTTTGATCTGTATGTATCTTGTGTTGACAGTAATTATAACTTATCAAAAATTTCTCATTAATTACGAAAATATGTCTGAATTTGAAAGAGATTGTGCAGTCGGATTAAATGAGAATTCAGATGAACCGAACAATATGATACTGATAGATGATCTTCCTCAAAAGATCTGTTACCTATGCCAAGGACTACAACAAAATAAGAAAACAGAGAGATTGCTAGAACATCTGTCGCAGTACCAGATTTGTTATCAATAGTTCAACACAAATAAATGCAGATGATTCTGCTGAATAAATATATGTCCCATGAACATATCCCTAACATTACTCTCTGCAGATGGCTGAGTGTGTGGAATTTACTCTCAAAACGATGCTATTACTCATATTCTTGGTGCCGGAATGCCAACACCAAGTTCAACAGAACCCATTGTCGCATGAGCACTGGTCTATGACTAAGATTATACGCAGTTTCACTTGAACGAAGAACCACGAAAAATGAAGACTGACTGTACCTCAAGAGAAGTCTTCAAAATTTAGAAGAGACCAAGCAGATGAGACCCAAACTTAACCTGCCAACCCCAGAGGTACCATTTCACATAGAGGACATAGTGACCACTAATATATTTAATGTGCCCCAGCCACCATTAGAGAACTCTAAGGTTCTTCATTAAGGTCGAGATTCGAACTCACTACCTTCTGATAACGAAAATGAAAGCCCTAAATATCCAGGCTACAGCGGCATCAACTCTCAAAAAGATAGTTTAGTCATTTACTTATCACACCAGCATACTTTTAAGTCACATTACAATGTCGAGCAATGTTGGGATCAACAAGTTTTAGATTGACAGGAGACATATGTAGGCGCCGACTCGGTGAGCTACTAAAAATAACTTCGCTTAAGATAAAATACTTTATTCACATTTAGCGAACGTACAGCATGTCGTATTCTCGACTTCTGGCCGAACTTCCGGTGGGACTGCTCGGCGGCGAAACTCTCGCTCTTTTTATATCAGCGCCGAGCTGAATGACGAAATGAGGAGGAAATTTTCATGAAGTGCGCCTGGCTGTGATTGGCTGCCTCAGAGTATCCCCCCAGTGACTTGGTCACGAAACAAGAATTTTCATACAATACAAGATACACAATTCAATATACAATGGAATATAATACATATACGATACAATATAATAGGTATATACAATACATGTACAACAGAACTCAATTAGTTTTAAATCTCACAAATTTCTTTTGAGTGTTTGCTTTGTAGGCTTTAGTTTTGCTTGGGATTTCGGAGATAATTGGAGGTTCTACACATTCCGACAGCATGTAAGCGGGCTTTAAGCGATCAATTGAAACTGTGCAGCTTTTGTTATTTACTTTGATTACAAAATTTTTATCCGTTCGTTTGATAACGGGGTGAGGTCCTGTGTAAGGCGGTATTAAGGGTGGTTTTACGGAATCTATTCTTAGAAATACGTGTGAGCAAGTTTTAAGTAACGGATGCACGTAAATTGATGTTTTACCGTGTGTAGAAGTTTGAATTGGTTGAAGCCTATGAAAGATTGCTCGAAGTTTCGAAACATAGGATTCGGTAGGGGGTAAATTCGTAACATTTAAAATATCGGATGGTAATCTAAGCGTAGTTCCATACACTAGTTCGGCGCATGTAGCATTGATGTCTTTTTTTATGGCGGATCGTATGCCTAATAGCACTATTGGTAAAATTTCGGTCCATTTGGGGTTGTTATGAGTAATTAATGCGGTTTTAAGCTGTCTGTGAAATCTCTCTATCAATCCATTGGATTGTGGGTGGTAAGAAACGGTTCTAATGCGGGTTGTTCCTAAAACTTTCATTAGTTCGTGAAATAATCGGGATTCAAAATTTCTTCCCTGATCCGTTGTTATTGTAACTGGACATCCAAATCGAGCTATCCAGTTGTGCACTAATGCTCTGCAGGTCGATTCAGCAGTAATATCTGTGGTGGGTATTACCTCTGGCCACCTTGTAAATCTGTCTATGATTGTCATACAGTATCGGTAACCTTCCGATGGGGGAAGTGGACCAATAAAATCTATATGAATGTGGGCAAATCTTGCATCAGGCAAGGAAAAAGTGCCCAAAACTGACTTCGTATGCCTTTGAATTTTTGAGCGTTGGCACTGCATACAGGATTGGACAGCATGTTTGATGAATTTTTTCATGTTAGGCCAAAAATAGCGTTTTGTTATCAAATGGGTTGTAGCCGAGATCCCAGGGTGAGAAAGATCGTGAATCTGGTGAAAAATGTTCGATCGAAAAGATTTCGGAATAAACGGTCGGGGTGTACCTGTATCCATATTACAGTAAAGCGTAATATCCTCTAGAGGAAAATAGTATTTTTGCAGTTTAAAGTTTGAAGGGAATTGTGAAAAGGAATTTTGAATTTCGTTATCTTGAAGTTGTTCGTTAAATAATTGGTTTAAATCGAGATTTTTATTATTAGAAACTGTGTTTATTTCTATTCTGGACAAGGCGTCGGCTATTATGTTGTCACGGCCTTTAATGTATCGTATATCTGTCGAAAATTGACTTATGAAATCCAAGTGGCGAAGTTGACGCGGTGTGCATTTTTCAGGTTTTTGTTTAAATGCGTATATCAAGGGTTTTTGATCTGTATAGATTGTGAATGGCCTACCCTCAAGCATATGTCGAAATTTCTTGATCGATAAGTATATCGCGAGTAGTTCTCGATCATAGGTTGACCAATTTTTTTGAGATTTGTTTAGTTTAACCGAAAGAAAGGCAATTGGTTCCCATACTGAATTATGCAGTTGCATTAATGAACTACCTACGGCTAGATCAGAGGCGTCAGTACAAAGACTTAAAGTAGCCCCTGGAATCGGGTGTCTGAGAAGGGTAGTTTCAGCAATAGCAGCTTTTGCAGCGGTGAATGCTTTTTCGGCTTCGTCGTTCCACTCGAGAGGGCATTGTTTTGATTTAGTTGAAGGTTTTTTGTGATGTCCTTCTAAAAGCTTATTTAAAGGTGCTAAAATATGCGAAGCTTTGGGAACAAAACGTCTATAAAAGTTAAAAATTCCAAGAAATTTTCGTAACTGAGTCAACGAGTTTGGTTTTGGAAATTTTTGAATAGCTTCCACTCTGTGCGGTAAGGGCTTTAACCCTTGCTCGGAAACATGAAATCCCAAAAATTCTAAAGAGGATACACCAAAATTGCATTTGGGTGCATTAATACTTAGGCCGTAATTGTTCAACCGTTCGAACAGAGCTTTTAAGTGTTCTAAATGGGTAGCTTCATCCTTAGATGCTATTAATATATCGTCTATGAAAGCATACACTCCTGACAAGTTGCGAGTAATTTCATCGATAAAACGTTGAAAGGTTGCAGCTGCGTTGCACAACCCGAATTGCATTCTGGTGCTTTCAAATAAGCCGAAAGGTGTAGCAATAGCCGTTTTGTGTACGTCTGCGGCGTTTATCGGTATTTGGTGATATGCTTTCACCAAGTCTATGTGGGAAAATATTTTCGCACCGTGCAAATTTGCTGTAAAGTCGGAGATATTTGGAATTGGGTATTTATCTTTGACAGTCTGAGCATTTAGCCTGCGATAATCGCCTACTGGTCTCCATTCATTTGTACCTTTTTTTGGCACCATGTGAAGAGGAGAGGAATAGTTACTTTTTGAAACTCGCATATGGCCTAAATTTATCATCTTCTGAATTTCCCTTTTTGCAATTTCGAGCCTGTCCGGAGCTAACCTCCGAGGTTTGCACGAAACTGGAGGTCCTACTGTTTCGATGAAATGCAAGGTATTATGCTTAACAGTCTGAGTCTGGTCAGGAAGTTTTAGAAGTGAAGGATAATTTGACAATAACTTATCGTATTTAGATTTAACAGTTATGGTTTTAACTGAATGTAAATTAGCGTTAATGGCCTTGCAATTAATTTTCAAATTGGTTTTTAAATCCACAAGTAATTTCCTTCTTACATCCGGAAGTAAATCAAAATAATGAAGAAAATCAGAACCGATAATATTCGTTGATACTTTACAAATATAAAAGACAAAATGAAAGTTACGGCGGAGTCCAAGGTCCAACTCTAAAGTTTTTCTTCCATATACAGGAATTGGAGTTCCATTTGCAGCAGAAAATGTCATAATAGGGTTTTGACGTGTTTGTTGTTTCGTTGCAGCAAGAAGACTGACGTCTGAACCAGTGTCACACAAAAAGATAATATTTGACTTTTTATCTCGAATAAATAGGCGACAAGATTCAGAGGGTAAAGCGGCAGTCGCCATTACACTTTCCCTCGTTCGTTTCCCTGGAACGAACACGGAGGTGCACATTTCTGCGCCTTTTCTTTAAATTTCCGATGATACCAACATTGCGTAGACTTCGAAGTGCTTTTAGCTGAAGGGCTACGATATCTCGTGTAGCGAGTTTTTGAAAAGCTACGTGAACGACGCAAAAAGGACACTTCGCTACGTAATTTCTGAATTTCGTTTCGTAGTGAATCAATGTCCGAATTTGAATTTGAAGGTGAAGAAACTACATTTACCTGAGCAGGTGTTACTTCCAGTATGCGGTCGGCAATACTAGCGGCTTTGGAAGAATCGAGGGGTTGTACTGATGCGAGGATGGACTGTACACTTTGAGGCATCTGCTGTAGGAATAATTCCAGTAACAATGAGTCGGGAATGTTGTGCTTGTCTCCTCGTCTTTTCATAACCCTTAGTAGTTCTGAAGGCTTTCTATCACCAAGTTGCTCCCCGGAAAGTAATTTTCTGATTTCTTGAGTACTGCTTTCACCACAACGGTCAATAATGGCGGATTTTAGCTCCTGGTAAGATTCAGCTGTGCGTTCCTGAAGTATGATATCTCGAACTAACGAAGCGGTTTCGGACGGCAGATGGGCGACACAGTAGTTAAACTTGGTTATCGGATCCTTAATGGCTTTGGGAGTAGCTAAAGCGAAGGTAGACTCGCACATAGCGAACCACAGAGCTGGATCGATGTAATTATAAATTGGTATCTTTACTGCTGCAGTTTCCTCCATTTTAGCTCGTGAAGTTTAGAACAAATATCGTTAGTTTTCGACGAATTAATAAATTTGAACCAAAAGTCGAAAAGTTTTCCGGGTCACCATTGTAAGTGCCGACTCTGGTGAGCTACTAAAAATAACTTCGCTTAAGATAAAATACTTTATTCACATTTAGCGAACGTACAGCATGTCGTATTCTCGACTTCTGGCCGAACTTCCGGTGGGACTGCTCGGCGGCGAAACTCTCGCTCTTTTTATATCAGCGCCGAGCTGAATGACGAAATGAGGAGGAAATTTTCATGAAGTGCGCCTGGCTGTGATTGGCTGCCTCACATACACTCTTTAATAACAAATCCCGTTATGAACTCCATACTGAATATTATTCCAGACGAGCCAAAAGACATGCAAAAGAACATTCTGCATTTAAAATCCACACGTTACACCTAACAGGCTCGTGATCTCGGATGCCATTTCTTTTGATAATTGGAATCCTTTAAATGTCATTTCTGGCACAATTAACACAGTGAACATAGACAACATTCTACTACTAGATGTGATGCTTTACTTTCTTGTGGGGGGGGGGAATTTACTGAACATATTTTTCAACACTGCATGGCAAGCCATACATTATCTTAAAGCTTTCCTAACGTTTCCTTAATTATTTTCAAAAAAGTACGCATCAGACGCATTGCACTCGTCCAATATCCCACTAACTCAAAAGAATTAAGTGATTTTAATGAGAATAGTAATCTAACATCTTAATTATAAGATAGAAAGGGCAAATGTTGTGACATTTTTTTATTGTCTTCAAGTTCTTCAATTTGTATTCTCTTAAAACGTCCTGTGTTTTAATATTACAATTTAAATTTTCTCGGTATCTTTAAATAATAATATTTTATAAACTAGTATAACACAAATAATGTATAAATAATATACATTTAGGATCTTGATAAATCAATTTTTTTGATAAATAATTGAAAATCTATTGGATAAAAAAAATAAAATAGATTTTATGCTCTTTTTAACTATATATAGTATTTTTATATCTTCGGTATCCTGCATTTTGGTAATCAAGTTTCATTATCTTTATTGTGAAGCGTTATTGATGGAATGAAGTAACTTTTAATATCTTTTTGAAATTGTATTTGTTTTGATAATAATAAATGCAAGTTTTACTAATAATTTTCAACATTGTTGTTTTTTGATACTCAATTATTTTTTCCTTTGTTTATTTTCTTAATTATAGGTTACAATTAATTCCTAAATCAGAAGGAATTTAAAATATAGAATACTTGAAATATATGCGTTAAAAAAAAATTAACAAAAATAATGTCAATACAAACCTGGGTTACTACGGACATAATGCAATGCCCTAACCACTATAAAATAACGGCCAGTAAAAAAAAGATGTATAAAAAATGTGATCATATCATTCTATACTTTCCTAAATTCGTAGTACATTTTTTTTATATGAGCCGTTTATTTTGAAAGTGGCCTAACTCCATTTTTCAATTTTTTCCGGTTACTATGGTTAAGTGTACAATTTCATGTAACTTACCAGTAAAGTATTTCAAGTAGCTTATACTCCGAGCAAATACGGTAATTCTTGACACATAAGTTTTCAGAATTAGTTCAATAATTGAACTGTTTAGTTTGAAAGTAGCTTAACTACAAGATATTTACTATTGATAATGTCGAAAAGCAGTGAAGAAAGTAATTATATAATGAACGTAACTTAGGATGAAGGTATCCCAAGCTGACAACCTCAATAGCATATTACATACGCAATATGTATGTTCTTAATTTGTTTATTCACAATTTTCATAACGATAATGTTTACATGTACGTTTGGGATGAAATTATTGCATCCAGAAGTACTCAAGCAATTGTTTCATGAACATTTAGGAAATGAAAGATATATTATAGCTTATAGTGACTTATGCACCAGGCAAAATAGAAACATTAAAGTAGCTTTAATGTTATTAAAAACTGTCCAAACTTTGGAAAATAATGTGGAAACCATAGATCATAAATTTTTAACATCAGGACATTCGTTTTTACAAAACGATAGACATTTTGGAATGGCTGAAATTTCATTAAAAAAAATAATTTACTCAAATATATTTCGTAATAATTAATAAATATTTCGCATAAAAATTAATAAATATTTTGTTTCTCAAGATTAGTAGAAAGTGCCTGAAAAATAATAATTGTAAATGATTTTAATTGTGTAATTTTATGATAAGATTAGTAATTTTATTGTAAATGAAATGAGACAAGATTTATATCAACAAAATTAATAGAAGACCCAAATTTTAAAAGGATAAAGAATTCTGATGGAGAATCAATAAACTGGTTAAAAATATGCTGGGTATATTTTGTCAGAAATGAACCGTATAAATTTTTTTTATAAAACATCAATGAATGAGAATGAAATTTTTAAAGTCCTGAATTTATTACCACGTCGGGGTAGACCAAGAAAGTTCGAAAATATTGTACAGAAAATATTGTCTGATATTTTTATACAATGGTATTGATACCACTGTATAAAAATATCTGACAAATTACAACAGCAAAATTCAAGGACATAATTGACCTATTACGATATATACCCCTGGAACATCATATTTCTTCAAATCCCTTTTAAACGCACAAAATGTAGATGAGTAATAAATTGTTTTGCAATTAATTTATGTTTGTAATTTTGTAGGTTATGAGTTAAAAATGTTTTGATTCGCATAAATTATGTGTTCTTAGGAAACATAATTTATGCGAATATGTTAAATAAATTCAGTATTGCTTTTTTCAATTTGAAGCATCTCAAATTATATTAAATGGACTTGGGCACCTTCAAATTTATAATGAATCTAGTTGTTAATTTCGAAAGTGACCTAACTCCATTCTTGGTAAGAAAACGCATATTATTCACTTAATAATTGCCACTATTTTAATAGAACTACAAATTTAACACCCTTGGACCCTTAGATACACTTAAGAAGTATGATTCATTAGTATCCTATACGTATATTTTTAAAATCATTGAAAGGCAAACCCTTAAATATCTCGATTTGAAGATAAATGGAGTTAGGTCACTTTCAAAATAAACGGCTCATATATATTTTGCTTGTTTCGATTAAGTAATATAAAAATATTGCAAGTTTGGTTGAGCAAAAGAATTAAGTATATCAGGCCAGTAGTTTCCAACTTTCAATAATATTGAAATAAATATTAATTTATGATATTGACTCTAGAATTCGAAAATTATCAACATGTCGGAATTTTTTCTGGCACTATGAGATAATTTTAAATTTGAAGAATCCACCTTATCAACCCTAATATAAGGAAATATATCTATTAAAAAAAATCCACGCATAGTATCAATACAAGTTGTATATAGAATTTACAAAGCACAAGACTAAATATAAAAACGTTTAGTTTTCAAAATTGAGAGATTTTTATAATTAATTCGAAGATGGAATTTTATGGCAACAATGCATATAGAATATGATTATTATAACTTAAGTATGGTTAACCGGCTTATTTTTGCAGGGGCTCCCAAATTTTTTATTTCATAAAATGAAGATAAATAGACTAAAACCATTCTATTTTTAATTATAAATATAATTTAAAAATGCATTTACTTATTCATTAAGCTTATACTTAACTAATACTTATTCTTTACTTAAAATGAATTATTTGTTTGAAAATACTGCTGCAATAGACTTCATAAGTTTAAACCCTTACAACAGTATAATTAGATCAGAGTTTGAAAAGAATTATTCAAAGGATTTCAAAGACTTCGCTTATTATGAAATTTTAATCGATCACAGAATACATACATCACTAAATGTGTTGAGGAATTCATTAATAATTTGGAAGGGGGAAAAAAAGTTACATTAATTTTTCGCACAAAAGTAATTTTGAAACACTAAACCCTTGTGGCATTGGGAACACTAACTCTAATATTGAAGAGACGCTACTACTAAGTGGTGTTGTTGTAGCGCCAGGAAGAGTATATAAACAGTACCTCACTGAAGCTGGCAGAAGCTACCGTGACCTCAATGCTATGCCCTTGTGACGTTGGGAACACTAACTCTAATAATGCAGCCCTTGTTTTGATTTTAATTATAAACTTGTTACTTGTGTTTCTTTTTTGTGTTTTAGTTAAATTTTTATAGTTTAAATATTCGTGATGATTTTTATTGTTATACCTTGATTTCTACAGTTACCGGGATTAATTGCCAAACTATGTGAAAAAGAAGCCAAATCTGATAAGCAACCATATTGACTTTCACTTTTTTTTTTTTTTTTTTTTTGCAACTTAAACTTTGTAAAAAAATGTTGACAATATTTAATTTACCGAGGAAGGATTTCGCTTTGCTTTTCCAGGAAAAAGATGTGCACCTACGCAATAGAATAAGCGTAAATGGACACTAAATGAAACTATATGTAAAGGAAAGTATGTGGAGGTGCAATGTGAAAAGCTGTCAACAAAAAAAAACATTCGATCCAACACTTGTTTTAGTGATTCTAGAGTACCATACTTAACAGCACTGCGTTTCATGTTCAGCTGGGCAAAGGAATTAACATCTCTCAAGCGATGCGATAAACAGCTAAACATTTATCAAAATATTACGATTGACTGGAACAAATATACGAAAGAGGTTTGTTCTTTAGATTTACTTCGAAAACCGAAAGAACGCATTGGTGGGGTCCTGGAAATATAGTCCAAATAGACGAGAGGTTGTGTGCTGAAAAAACAACTCTGACAGAGTAGTTTCACAACAATGGATATTCGGCGGGTTAAGCGGAGAAAATGGTGGGTGTTTTCTTGTTCAAGTTCCGAATCGAGATGCAAGTACACTAATATCAATGATTATAGACTATGTAATGGAAGAATTGACAATTTATTTGGATTGTTGGCGAGCTTCGAAAGGCTGGTTACAGCCATTTAACTGTTAGTCATACTTTTAATTTTGTTGATTCAATAACGGGTGTTCACACTCAAGATGTGGGAAAGATTGTGGGGCTCAATTAAGTGGCGAAACAAAAGGCAAAGAGGTACGGCTCGCCATCATCTACAGTCTTATATTGCGGCATTCATGTGGCGAAAATCGTATGGAAAAGACGCTATTTGTCAATAAACTTGTAGTCGTTTTCATCTCGATCGCCGTAATCAAGATGTACCGATGTACCATTTCATTTGTCTATTGTCAAAGTTGTGACCAGAGGACTTAAAATAAGTCAATTTCAATCTGTTTACATCCGATAATTTTTTCACCAAAAGAACTTTCTAGGAATTTATCTAAGAATTTTGTAGAACTAGGAATTATTTTTAGTGCTTGTTACATCTAGTGTAACAATTATTTTGCTTAGTTCTGAACTTCATGATAACTAGAGAGGAGAAGGAAATCTCCGTCAACATAGCTCGAGTAACAGTCAAAGCTTCATCATTTTAGTGGGCAAGTGCAAAGATTTGGTTTTGCCAGATAAAAAGCCAATTACGCTGACTGGAATTGCTGTGGAGGTCACGAAATTCCCCTATGTTGTCATCACTTTACAATCTGAAGAACTAACAATTACTGGCGATCTTATTTTGAAGCCACCGACAAAGAATCCATACACTTCACTCGGAGCTTAACTCTGTTCGCAATATGCCGACACTGAAGCATAATACCTCCAAGACATAATTTCAGGAATGCAGCTGGGGGATTGCAAGCCGCTTGAATACTTTTTCCTACAGTGTCTTCCGACCAATGTACAGCAGATTCTCTGATGATAATGTGAAAAAGCTGAGATAGAATTATGACAGCTGCGAATAATAAGCCATTGTTTTAAGGAGGAGACAATGGAACTGAATACTGTTCTAATGGACATTTTGTCTAGTCTAGAAGCAAACGAACATTCTAGCTCTTGTGGACGCTTCCGTCACCGGTTAATCAAGACTCCAGAAACCACGAAGCCCTTATAAAAGCTCCTTCAGATGGAAAACTAAAATGGTAGTCGCTCGAATCATCGCTCATGACGGGACAGCTGATATTTATAGTTTGTATCTTTTCGATAAATCTATTAACTCCAGATAGCTGATTGATCCTTACCATTAAGCTGCAAATGATCAAGTCAAGAGATTCCATCGGCGGTATTAATATCTCATGGGAGTGCTCAGTGAACTACTGTACTACCGACCATATAGCTGTGGTTTTGAGCTACATGAAAAAAATATCTAGAAGCAATAACTGAAGAGATGGTAGGATTCAAATAGACCTTCCAGATGAATTTCTCTGTCCATTAGAAAACAGCCCTAACCTTGTTACCTTTGCATGAAGGTTCAGGGAAACAATGCAACAACGTTAACCTCTGAAAAAACAACATCACGGGCAGCATGCAGTTAAGGAGATTTGAAGTTTTGTTAGCTGTAACGAAAATTTTTTTAAGCTCTTAAAAAATGAGAAAAATGTCCGTCAATATAGGCAACTGAAACTTGTACATGTGTTGAAAGAGTTGCCAGACAGTCCATCTATTGTAAGCAGAGATACTTAATCCTATTACTTGGAAGCAGTGCCAGTCAAGAACATAACTACCAAAACCTACCAACAAAATGATCTACAGAGCAGGCTGATGAGCGAAGAACAGTCATTCACTACGGTTGCATAAAGTTTAATCCCAATTACAGCTAAAATCTCACTGTAGCTGGTAAGGGGGGATACTTATGGCGTTGACAACATGAACTCAAACAACGCACTGATATTACTTTTGCAGCTCCAGGAAGAGTATATAAGCAGTAGTCGACGTGGCGAGAGTGCCAGCGCTTATTGTGTTTAAACATTTTGTCTGCTTTGATACTGTTTCCTTATTATTTTAATTAAATTTTTATAATTCAAATATTCCTGAGGATGCATTTTATTCGTCTATTAAAAACTCTTAAAAATATCATCTCTCTAAATTTTTCAATTAATATACTTGTTACTTTTCTCCAAAAATGACGAAATTTTTGCGAAATACTTAATTGCATTGTTATAATATTAAAGTACTATAATTAATACACAAAATTAAACTAATTATATACGTAAATTAAAAAAATAGGGAAAAGGACTAAGTTTGACCAGCACTAACAAATTTTGTTTTCTGATTCACAAAGAGTATTTAATATAAATTAGCAAGTATACATAAGTATATATATATTAAATATATATATATACTATATATATATACCTTTCTTCATATGTTTTCAAAACACAACAACAAACTGATAATAAAAAAAATTTTTACTTTCCTTTGAACTTACATTTCTAGATTATTTTTCATTTCCATTAAATTAACCAGAAACAATTTCTGTAATTGGGGACTTAAAAGTTTTTAAAGAATTTATAAATATTATAATATCAAGTAAAAACTGATGATTTGTGAGGAAATTTATTAAATATTTGAAAATAAATGTCTTCTCCTAAAATCGAGAAAAAGCTTTTTCCTTATCCCCAGACTTTCCTGGAGAAAGTTTCAATTAGTTCTACTATTAAAATTGGAAAAAGTGGAGAAAGTTATAAAAAATCTCAGATGATACTTGTAATGTCTTTGTAACCCATAGCAATAAGGTTGTAATTTTAAATAAATAAATTTTTAAATTATTTGGTAAAATCTTTCTTTACATGTTGTACCTAAAATATTGATTTTGTTCATTTGTTATTTGACTGTGAGATACTTCATTTAGTATGATGCTGATCTAGTAACACATTTACTATTTTCAATGTTATTCATTAACACATTCTTTAAAATAATTGTTTTGGATTAACACAATAAAGTATTATTCTCTTTGGAACCGGAAATATTTAAAATAAATATTACTTAAGAGATGAGAATACCAGACGATAAAATAATGAAAAATTCCTTTATTGATTAACAAAGTGTACTTACAACAGCAGTATTAAATGGCATGGTTCATTTAACACAGAGATTCAATACTGTGAAAACATAACTTTTAAAATGCTAAGGAATATAATACAGGACTTAGAATAATCAAACAACATAATTTCATCAAACAAAATTTATTAATATATTATATCCCTACACACGAAGAGTGGTTTTAGTTCATAATTTTATAAAATTATTCTATTCTGATATATATTTTTCGATGCAAAAATATTGCATAAAAAGAAACATTCAAAATTTATTAATTCTTTATTTTCCTATATAATTATTCACAAATTGCTTTTCAGAAGCATCTCCTCTCCTCATCTTATTTTAAGTCAAATTATTTTAATATATGTACAATGTCAATTTATTTAAGTTAATTTCATTTAAAATGTTATATAATTTATTTTTATAAATAAAATCTTCTTGCTCTATTCTTTCAGTTTTACACGCATTGTCTTAACATATAATATAATATTCTTTCTGTTCAAAGCAATCGACATAAGTATTTCCAATCCGTGAATTTGTTCCATTCAGTCATGTTCATTATTTTGTTAACTATGATTAGTTTTCCTTTTACCAGTTTGTTAATTATTACAGTAATTCAGAAAATCACATCTTCTGAAACCACAGTAACTAGCAGGAACCTGTTACAATGCAATCAAAAAATCTTAAACAAAAGACAAACTTTGAGCCTGCAAGCACAATTTTATCTAGACTCTAGCCACTGTTGAAGAAGGACTCAAGGACCTTGGATCATCGTGGCTAGGAAGATATTGTCATGCAAGATAGCTGTATGTATCCTTTCCAGTCCTTTCTAAATATTCCTTTTCTATTAAAATGTCTACACATTTCTGAAATTATAAAATAAAATATTTCAGATAATATATTTAAAAAAAGGAAATTAATATACAGTAGACGCTCGTTTTCATGTGAACCTGTAATTAACGAACATTCACGATTTTAGGAATTAATGGTTAGTCCCTAGAATGATACCATAGACAATGATAATTTTAACTCCCATTTATGAACTAAAATTTTGAAAAATCTCTATTTTTCGAACTTTCTCTATAAAGAACTAACTATTCGAACTAAGAAAACTATAGTCAGACAAATAGTTTTCTTTTCAGTTTTTTTATTTTTTTTTATTTTTGTGAATTGTTATTTTTCTCAATTTTTTTTATTTCTTTTTTAAATAACGCCAGAGAACTTGATTCATTCTTGAACAAGAAAGCAACGTGTGCAGGTATTCCAGATATTTTGGGAACAGACATTTGATGGAAAAGAACTGTACAATTAGATTCCTTCTCATACTAAGAATATAGAATGGGTAAAAATCCTTCTTCCTTTCTGTATGTGAGAACATAGAAAGAGAACAAAACTCTAAAAGTTTGATCTCTGCTGTTGCGTAAATAGTTTCATTTTGTTTGAACAACTCAATTTCAGTGTCATTTAACGACATTGAATAATGTCGTTTGTCAAAATTAAGACTGAGCTGAAACATTTGAGGATTTGTAGCAGTTGAAGAAAATAATGAAAGTAATCAAAAAAATATGAAATAAGACAGCGCCAAAAATATATGGAATTACAAGAAACAGCTTCTCAACAATTTTTAAAATATGGAAAAAAAACTTAGTAAAAGGAAACATTACCAGTAGGATTGCTCTCTCACAAAATTATTGTAGACAAGCAAAACTTCTTAAAGTGAAAAAAGTGTTGGCTTGTTTGGCTGAGAAAAATGAATATTCCTGTTGACGGCAATGTCACTGAAGAGAAATCTAACTCCTCTGATATGTGATTACAGAGAAATCCAACTGCCTAGGTATGAAGCTGAACTTAAAAGTTTTGAAAATATCAGATGAGTGGCTCCAAAAATTTAATGTCAAACATGGTTTGATCTTTAAAAAAAGGTGAGGTGAAAAGGGATTAATAAAATGAAAGCATTGTTTATAAGAATGAATCTTATTTTGTATGTTTCTTAAAGTACATTCTAAATAATTCTGTCTAATAGTATTTTATTTATAAAGAAAAAATAGTTTGGTAAAAAAAATTAGATCTTAATAATCTAATAGATTAATTTTCCACTTTATGAACTTTCTTTTCACAAACTATTTCATCAGTTCCTAAGTGTTTGTAAAAACGAGTGTTCACTGTATACTTAACAAAAATGTGGCAATTATTTAAGGTCTTACAAATACATAGAATTTCAATAAGTTTTTCATAGTTTTTTAATTCTTTTAAATTTAACATTAATTATTATTTTTAAAATTAAATTTAGCAAACATTTACTTAAATTTAAAGATTAATATAAAAAGAAAAGAATAATTTTTTTATATAACTGAAATGAACAAAATTAAGAGTATGCACATTTCATTTAAGAAACACATTTACTTCTCAATACAAAATAACACATTCTAATAAGCTAGTTCTCCAATTTAACATGATATGTTATATCTTTTACAATGAAATATGCCACAAAATTATATGGAACAGATTTCAAATAAATTTTTTAAGCTGTCCCCATACCTTACCAAAAAATTTATCTTGTCCTATTTATATTAAGGGCTTGCTGTAATGAAAGTTGAATTCTACACTAATCGAACAAAGCATAATATATTATATAACAATGCCATTTACACAGTTTTTTTTTTTTTTTTTTTTTTTGGTAATTACACTGAAGGGAACTATTGTCACAAACAAAGAAGTATTTGGATATTTTCTAAAAATCTTTTAAGTGACAAAAAAAAAATAAATAAATAAATAAACCTTTCTAACTAAAAACATTTTTAGAGCCAGAGATCTTGCTTAACTTACAAACAATTTGCACTATCAAAGGGAAGAAAAATTTGCTAAACTGACTTTTATAAAAGTCCCAATGTCTTATGATAGGGAGAAAAGTTTCCTTATCAAGGAAGGCATTAGTTTCTTTCACACAAGGGAAGTATAAACAACAAAAAGATTACTTGAAATAAACTGTGTTGTATTTCCTAATATCGCTAGAAAAAATGCTGACTTGTGATTCCACCTCAACTTCATTTATTTTCATTTGTAAAATAAATTTTTATTTTGACAATAAATTATTATAAATTGTTATAACAATACATAAACAATATGAACAAATAAATTACTATAAATTGTTTTGTTGGTATCTTCTTATACATTTTGTAATGCTTTAACACTTTGTAAAAATGAATGTTTAATAATCGGAGAATAACAACATTTTGAGGTACACAAAATCGGTGATAAAGATATTTTTAAAAAAATTGCAAACAACTTTCATTTTTTTTAATTATTATGAATTTCTAAGTTATAGGACAAAGATATCGCAGGAGACCACTTTTTAGAAAGAATCGGCTTAAATATGCATTGTACTGTTTGAAAAGATATACATATTTGAAAACGTAACATTTACCATCGTTTTCCATTATACTATGGGACGAATTAAACTTTTCTGTTTTTACATGTGATAAGAGAATTTAACAGCAACAATAAAAATTTGTTAAAAGAAAAAAGTAGCTGAAAACTGAGATATTTCTGGAATATATTAACACATTTAAATTCCACATTGAGAATCAAATGGAATGATAAATTAAAGATGGCATTCTTCTTATCTAAAAGAGTTTTTTCGTAAACTTTTATATTTTTTTTAAACTTCTAGAATATATGTTAGCTAAGAAATCAAAAATATTTATCTCAGTATGTGAGAAGGATGCTTAATCGGTGTCAGACATTATGTGGGAAATTTTCCTGGAAAGATTTAAATGATGATCAAATTTTTACAATATTTGCATATGTTAAGCTATTTGTTACAGTTTGTGTTAAATAATAAATACAAATTAAAATAACGTTTTTGCCAGATAAAAATTGTAGGCTTTTTGCTTAACAATCAAGTGTATTCTTTGATGAATATAATAAAAGAAATTTTAAAAAACTGTGAAAAAATCTAATTATTTTATTCACAAAAACATTGATCGCCCTTAACTTTACATACCAAGATAAAGATTATTTTGAAAAGTAGATTGATAAACTAAGTGGCAGAAATATAAAACTTGTCTCTATCATAACAGCAGCTCAGTTGTTAGAACAGAGGCTGTTAATACAAATATTAAATTGGATTATTTATTTTGGAATCATTTTTGATTTATTAATATCAAATACTTTTAACATTTAATATCAGAGTAGATTTTGGAAAGTTTAACAGAATACAAACTTCCCCTTCTTTTCCAGATTATCAAATTCTTCTCTTGAAAAACACTTTCACATTTTGAACTTTATTGATAATCAAACCCGTTGTACTAAAACATACATCTGGTTCTTTTTCTCAATTTGAACATCAGTATTTATTTCCATCATTATACATGATTTGTTTCCTATATATTAATTTTATCTTGTGATTCTAAATCATCTGCTGAACTAAAATTAGGGCATTCATCTTCCACATAAACTACATATTCATTGTTAATACTTATAATTTATAAAATTTCTAAGTCAACATCATTTTTTACCCATTCCACCAAAGTTTGAGATTGACTGTACCTTGATTTATTATAAGTTTTTTTTTTTTGATATTACTCCACAAAAACTGTTTATGGTTGCAGAATCTCTTTTTGTTTAGAGAATAGAGAATGTTTGGGGCTCCAAATATTGTGAAAATCTCCGCAAAATGATATGCTAAGTTTTTTTTTTTTTTTTTACTCATCAGAATATATTCTGAAATATTTAAAATATCATAGCATTTGAACTTTATACAAAGAATTATGCTTTCACTTCATTTATTAAGCAAGTACATTTCTCACTTGATAAATAAAAGCTGTTATTGTGATTATTCTTACAGATTTGGATAAAGTGACATTAAAATTTTTAACTAACTACTTATAATAAAATAACTATTTTTTTTTCAACAAAATATATATATATGTATTAAAATGGAAACAAGCTGCTTCTATTTTAGATTGTAACCACTTACACTTGTTTGAATTACTTAAAATATACTATGAATTTTTATCAAAGCCTTTTGATAAATGCTAGGTTTTATTGGTAAAACCTAGAATTTACCAGAAATACATGGAATGTTTTTGATATTGTATGTACATAATTTATTCTTTTGTTTGTAAAAATATTGCTTAATATTTTGCACAAACTAATTTTTAACTTGTAACAATTACTAACTTAAAATTCCTTCTTATTCACAAAACTCGTTTTAGCATTTCCTTTAAAGGTTGATAGTTTAATTTTGGATTGATTTAAGTAATCTAAATATTGCAATTTTTTTTAGTTGCCTTTGAAAGTAGTGTTCGCATTTGGTTCTTTTTTATGAGAGCATTATTATGATTTTGAGCTAGTATTAAACACGAAATTAAAAGTCCGAAATACTTTACACGAAATAAAATTTCCTGAATTATAGTCTAGAATTGATGTTTATTTATTTATTTTCTAAAATTGTACAAAGTATTTTTGTTGAATTAAATGATTCCTAAATACATACAATAAAAATAGTTTCTACATTCACATGTATCAAGAGATTAATACTTAAAAAAATGAACTTTTAACATTTTTTTAAATATTTCGATCGATGAAGATTGATGGTTAATAGTTATCAGTTTTAAATATAACTTGTAGATAAAACTTCAATCAAAATTTTTTGAACTGATTTTCAATATACATCATTATTTTTTATCAACATACATCTTATTATTGTTAGCCTATCATTCTAAATGAACAGCAGAAGCTTTATATTTTTAAACTAATTTGACAATAAAACCAATTTGTGTGATTAATATAGTTGTAAGTTATTAATATTCAACCAGAAACTGTACATTGTAAGGTCATATCATATTAGTTGACAAATATGCATCTTCTAGTTCTTGATCAGTCTTACCTATACCAAGTAAATATATAAAACAAGAAATACTATTTATACTTCTTTTTTATCAATTTCAAAAATGTGTAAAATGAAAAATTGATAAAATTCATGAAATGAAATCGATAAAATATATAAAATGAAAAATTGATAAAAAAAAAATAAAGAAAGAAAGAAATAAATGTATAAAGAAATAAAAAAATTTCTAGAAGACAGGGCCCAGGAAATAAATAATCAAATTCAGATGTAACATGAATCCATTATTATGTTTTTGTAAAACATGGCAAAAAATTACTACTTATAAATAATTATTTTCTACATTTGTTTGGTAAAACTGATCTCTGCTAATTCCAAAGGATTTTACTTCACTAGTAAGTTATTCTGCAATAAAATGTTTTACACACTATTGATTTGATCGATCACATCAACCATTTCAATATTATTCACTGATACAATATTTCATAATTAATTTTTGGTTGCTAGTGATATTTTGTTTGTTTTAGGTTATAGAAAAGGAAATGGTAAAACATTTCAAGTTTTTCAATTAACATTCGAATTATTATTACAATAATGTCCAAACAAATTTAAATTTGCAAAAATATTTTACAATCAATCATAGGAAGTTCACTTAACAGATTAAAATCACTATAATTGTTATAAATAGAATGTGACTCAAATAAGTGAAAGAATTAACACACTGGTGTGCAAAATAGAGGGTGGAAGCTGAAAATTCAACACACCAAAAAATGAGCAGGCAGGAAAAACTATGAAACGAATATACTGAAAATTAGCAAGTGTCAAACCAGAATAAAACCTGCTAATGATATATGAGCAGCAATTATGTAAAAATTATTCCATAGCATACACAAATTTAAGCCTTGTCGATGCCAAGAGAAAATTCTGTAGACAATATCTAGTTAACTTCATAGGAGGTTAAATCATTAGGAAAGGTATGACTAATTTTGTTGCAGAATTTCAAATCACATATCATTTTACTTAAAATAGTTGCAAATCTTACTCTTAGGTAGGTAAAATTGTTTTTACCTCAATCGTAACATAGATATGATAACTGTGATGTTTAGAATGAAAATTTTATGTAAAAATAAAAACAGATTCTGAAGTAATTCAGATTATATAACTTTTTTGCAAAATATGGACACTAAATTTTACAATCCAGATAAAAATTTCAAAGTATTTTTGCATCTCAATCATGTTTGTGACATTATGAAATAATTTATTTTGAAGAAAAAATATCTTTTAAAATTTTCTTGCATATACATTTAGGTGATTAAAAAGAAAAATATTTGTGCATAGATAATTTTCTTTGAAATATTTTTTCCTAGCATAGGAGGATGAAATACTACAAAAATAGTAGGCAACGAAATAAATGCTACGCAAGAGAAAGCACAGAAAATTAAGTTCATCCCAACAAATATGAAAATACAAAAAAAGGATTATTTTTTATCACATTTTTTATCCATGGAAATATGAAACATATTATTTTCAACTCCTAATTTAAATGTACCAGTGTGTGTGTGTACGTGCAAATGCATGTGTGAACACAGAATTACTTCCTATTTAGGAACAATATCATTCCTCAAATCTCTTCTCGGAAAATTGAAAGAGAGACTAATTCTTCTCCATTTATAACCATTTTCCATTTCATGATGAAAAAAATTTTTAATAATACCAAAATAAAACTTTAAATATCTAAAGCAAGCAAAATTTTTGCATATTTGCATCTGTTGTCTGAAAATATTCAGTGGCTACCTCAGCTAAATCAGATGTTTTTGATAGCAGTTGCATTTTCAGCTCTAAATGTTTCTTAGAAAAATTAAATAAATTGTATGATCACTCACAACATAAAGATATAGGTGCAGATCACTACCAAAGTTTTGAATCTCAAAGTTAATGAATCCAATAAATTTTTGCATGTAATACAAATATAACTAATAAATTTTTTACTTCTATGCTTTTATTTTTAAATGTTCTTCCTAATGATAGAGGGATGAGTACTCTACAGAAGTTCTGAATTATTGTTCACATAAATGGTAATCAACATACAAAGATTAATATTGTCATTATTACTAGTTACATTTATTTTTTGTGCCACTTAATGTGAATGTTTATTTTACAACATTAAACATTCTACACCCTTGCTGCCATGAGATAAGCTGAAACTGTGTTGTGACATAAAAAAAATGGACAGTTCATTTTATTTTATGCATGACAAGTTAAAGTCACAAGTTTTTACTGCAAGGAAAAAAAGAGATCGCTTTAAACATTTATCTATAGTTGATATTATTTCTATATTTATGTGATAAATTAGTAAACCTAAAACATCATTTTCATGAAAATTTAAACATTCTCATTGAATTTGTAGTTTGTACAAGCCTAATGAAATATAAGTTTCCAGGAGTTGTAAGAAGACTGTTTAATACTTATAATCAGATAATAAATACTTTAATATATTTTATCAGACTGATTCTTACTTTACCTAACGTTATGCATATAAATTTTATCAAGCACAGAATTTTATAAAGTAAATTTCTTTGCCTATTTAAAATTTTCTTCACTCTATTTAAAAATTCCCTTACACTAACTTTCCTTGACTCTCAAAATTTACCTGAAACCTGTATCAATAAGACAATATTATGTTAAAATAAAAAGTGCACAAGTAACAAAATGATCTTATGAGATTCAACAATTGGTAAATTGGCTGACACTTTTATGAAGAAATCAATACAAAGTCATCAGTGTTGCTAATAAAATATAATAAAAATTTATATTATATAAGGAACGAACAAAACATCATTTCAAATATAGTATGAACTCATAGAATCATTACATAATTTTGAGTAAACATTGCCTTCTAACATAATTTTCATTGGATCATACAGTGTTTTCATATCAATTTTTCAATTTTGTATTGTAAAAAAACAATGAAATTTACTGATTAGGTTTATGTTAATATAAAATCATTTTAAGCTCATAAAGGCTGATTATAAACCTAATAACTGGTTTATTTTAAAAATTAATATTGTGTACAGCTAATGGACAGTAAAATAAAAAATAATCTCAGAATATTATTTGGAAATTAACAACAGGAATTAAGTGCATCTATCAGTACATTACTAAAATACATTTTATAATTACAATATACTATTAAATAAATATTTAATATAAAATCATTTTTACTGAAAATTAAAGAGATACAATAACTCCAAAAAAATTATTTGAATACAGCATATGCTGGCAAATTGAGAAAATTAAGCTATTCCTTGCTGTATTTCTTAAATCTTTTAGTAGGAAAAAAAGGAAACAATATAAACAGAAAAATATAAAAAATATTTACAAAAATTATTTCTATTTCCTTATTAATGATATACCAAAAATTCCAATTAATGACTGAATTTTTCTGTAGATCAAAATTTTTGGTAAGTTATCAAACAGCAACTGCTGGTACAGTTGAATAAAGTTTATATTTAACTAGAAAAGTTACAAATTCTACATCACGTGATTTTTAATGAAGACAATTTTATTATAACTTAAAAGAAAATTGTAACAAACACTCAAACTTACTTTTACAACAGGCACTCTAGGTCTAAATCTTGAAGATAACTGATTAAGAACTTCTGCTAGTAATTGCTGGTGTTTCAGAATTTTCCGCATTTTCATTATTCTTACAATAGCAGCCTAGTGATAACAAAAGTTATAACTTATCACACATAGGTATCGTTAACAGCAAAAATTAATTTAAAAATATTTGCTCAATATAATTTCTTTTTATCAAAATGTCAGCAGTTTTTAAAGTAATAAATTTCTAATAATGGTATTGCAATATAATAAAATAACAATTTACTGTATAAAAACTCAATTCTTTAAAAATATAAATAAATAAATGCATGTTTATATGTAATTCATTGAAATATTTGATGAATGATGGCAGCACATTCATCAACAATCTGAAAACCTCAAGGCACATAAAGAATAGTAGATGGTGAATGAAAACCATGCTGATCATTACTGAAGTAATTAATGTAAATCACAGGATTATAAATATGATTAAATATAATTAATGCTACATATCTAGAATATCTTTAAGCAATATTTTGCATAAAGTAAATATTGATCAATTTGCAATCCATTTTTAAGAGAGAAAAGCAGATATAATCATCTAGTACATTTACAGGCTCTTCTCTTAAACACTTTTTTTTTTTAAATAGATTCATTTTCTTAGTTTGTTTTACTTTAATATCATTAATAAATTTAAAGGGAAACTTTACATTTAAAAATTATTTGTAGTTTTCAATTTTAGAAGTATTTAACTAACTTCTTAATCTTACTACATTGTATACCTCAAAAGCATTATAAAAATTATTTAATAAAGATTTTGAGAAATGTACCATATTTAGAGTTGGTGATATGAGCAAAAAGAATAGCACACGGATATATGAAACTGAATGAATTAATCAAAGTACAACAATGAAATACTTTCTAAAAAATTAAATTGGTTGTTAAAATGTAAAGAAATCAGCCATGAAACTATTTTCAGAAAGCAGCAAAATGACAAATCCATTCCATACTCTTGAAATTCCATTTATAGAAGATACTGCACACATTCCCATTAAAAGTAAAAATCCCTTTTGAAAAAAAAAAAAAGTTAAGAGTAGCTACAAAAAATTTTACAATGCATAAATTTGTTATAAAGCTATCTATTCTTCATCATTATGTTGGGTAAAAATGATTAAATGAAATGTTCATGGAGTCAGCCAAATTTAGTTACTGAAGTTTAAAATAAATTTTCGTTTTTATGCTGACTAAAAATTGAATGATACTTCAAATTATGTACTAGAATTATAAAGCATTCTTTATACAACAAATTTAATATACCAAAACAATCAAATATCATGACTGATTCTGACAAATGATAATTTAGATTTGTATTTCCATTTGATGTTACAAAAATTTTATAATTGTTACCAAATACTATATAAATTAAGATAAATAAATGATTGAAAATCTTCAAACTTGAAACTAGAAAACTGTTTTCAAAATAGTATAAAAATGTGGAATGCTTGTGTATGGAATTAATAAGGAAGTTAATAATAAAGTTAAATATGCTGGATTTTTCTGAAAATAGCTGTTTTCTGCAACTTTGCATGTATCTGCAAGCAAAAGATTAAGTTTTCATTCAATACAAAAATATTCAAATTTTCTTCTTAAATTATTGAATCAATATATATATATATATATATATATATATATATATATATATATATATAGACATTTTTTTGCTATTTTTTAAGTTTAATACATTAAATCAGTAATTATACTTATTACTAAGAATATCTTAGGAAATAGTGAGTTAAATAATGTTAAACTTAAAAGCTCAACACTGTAATATTTAATGAATTTTAAAAGTTTTACATATACAATGTTTTAATTAAAAGAACAAGATATTTCTACAAAGAAAACCGAGATTAAACAAAAATGCATTGCAACTGATAAAAACACCACTTTATTTATTCAAAAGTTTCTTTTGGCACCTCAAAAGCGTATGTAATACACCTGCTTAGCAATGTTTTCAAAATATTGCATATGAAGTCAAAAGTAATTTAAAAAAATTAGACTATACATTTAATGAGCCCAACAAGGCTTAAATAATAAAACCAAGCTCCATGGAATTATAGTTTTAGATTCAATCCAGTTACTGTTGAACAACAAAAGATGGATATTGTGTAACTATTTTCTGCAATCACACGCATGAAGATGTGTGTTAAAGATGATTACAAGTTTCTTCTAATAGACAAACAAAAACAACCAAATTTCTATGAAAAATCCTCCAATAAGGTAAAACACAATGAATGTTACAAAACATGACACATGATATAGAATTCAGAAGTAAGACTATATATAGTGTCAAAATAAAGATAGAAAACTTCAAACAATACATATATATATATATATATATATATATATATATATATATATATACCATTTAATGAAGATCACAATTTGATGTCATTAAAATTTATTGATCAGATTAATAGTTTTCTAAATTAAAGTGTATCAGACTTTTCTATTTTAAAATTATTTGATTAAGCTACGTGTACTGACTGGGTAGAATGCAAATGACTTTTAGGCATTGTATCTTAAATTTAACTCGCACTTGTCTTCTTTTGGATCAAAATTTTTAAAAAAACAAATATTTACTTGAATAAGCAGTTTCCTATCTTCTTCAATATGTTTATGAGTTGCTTCTTGCTCTATCTTCATTTCAGTTTTCATTGGAACATTAATATTTACACGTAGCTTTTTATTTTTATACCCCAAATAAAGAGAAATAACAGAAGATGGTTGTAAATCACTCTCATCATCTTCACAAGTTAATAGTTTTGATTTTAATAAGATTTGAAGAACTTGTATAAGAACATCCTACAAAAATAATTATCAGTAATAAATATAATAGTAAATAAAAAAAACATAAAATTGCAATCATAATTATTATATTTTTCTCTATAGAAAGCGCAGCAGTATATTATCAGCAAGACCTTTTATTCGAGTAAAAGAAATAAATGTTGCATAATCCACAGCATCAATTTTTTTTTAGCCAAATGGTCAAAAATATATACTGCTAGATACGTGTATTAATCATAGTGTATTTTCTATAACACATAATATAAAAAATACACAGTGTGATTAAAAATAAAATAAATTGTAGAGAAACATCTTTTATAATGAAAAACATCTGATTGGACCCTTTTTGGATACATCTCATCACAAAATGTAATAAACTAAGATAAAATCACCAGATCAATCATTAATAGATCTTTCGATCATGAAAGAAATGTATTATTTTCGGACTGCGAATTGGATACTTCTTTTTTCACTACACACACTTTGTTTTTCATCTTACATTAATATTTGTTTGACTTTTTCTATTTGCCTTCTCTATGGATTTTAGTGTAAAATTTGCTCCTTAATTTATATGCTTTTGTTTCTCACATGATATATGAACGTTTATAATTTGAAAACAAACAGCTCAGGTCAAGAGGAAAAGCGAAATGGCGACAGTGACTGCAATATCTTTCCGAGGAACTAAATTCGTTTATGGACGTAATTTTACAAAGTTGATTATAATTAAAAGAAGTCAGCCAGGTTGTAACACCCACTGTTATTTATTTCATAAAATATAAACATCCTTTTTCTCCTAAACTTTATGTTTTTTTGATGGAGACTGCTTTTTATCAGATTATCCATCGCAGTGTATATTATGCACATGATAATTCACAACATTTTAACACATAATCTGCAGATTATATTTGGGAAAATACCTTATATGCAAACAAAAATTCTTTTAAACTAGAAACGAACTCTTTAATTTTATTAAATTAAATAATGAAAATATTAAAAAAGTACATAATCATAGATTTCAATCTTTGTGAATTTGATAACTAGTAAATGAGGAATATAACAGATAAACCCAACGAGGAATATTGAAAAGCTCAAGATCAAATTTAAGTTAAAAATGTTCAAAGAATAGAATCATCTACCTTTACTTTTACACAGAAAGGAAAGTGATTTGTGTGGTTTGTCATTCGAGGAATACTTTAGGCGTACATTCGATAGCTATCACATCTCAGACTAGGACTTGCAATTCAAGGGGGAATCCAAAAAAGTATAAATATCTCCCTCTAAGGTGGAAATTGAACCCATGAAGAATTGAATTAGAGTCTACAGCATTAGCAATTTAGCTGAAATCATGGTAAACAGTAAAATAAATATTTAAACAGCAGTTATATGTTCTAATCAAAAAATAGAAAATTACTACTAATAATTATGAAATAATTATAAAATTGTTATGTTTAGCATGCTAAATTGGAATTAAAAAAATAATAATAAAATACTTCTCATTTGCCAACAACCACAAAAAAATTATCTCACATTAATTTTACTGTCCATGTAATTTACTAAGATACATGACTCCAACCCCATATCAGTTATATCAGACATATGTAAACATACAGAGAAAAAAAAATAAATTGTCTAATTAAACTAGATTGATAGTGATATACAGAAAGACCTAATATGCTTAAAGTATATCCATAAGTCATAAGGGCTAATATACTTATGGCACAATATCCAAAAATTGAAGCAAGAAACAAGCAATAGATTACCAAAATAATTCTACAAATGGAAAAAGTTATGGGAAATTTACATGATTTAAATGTATTCAAATCACTTTAACTTGAAAATCATGCATGCAAAGTGATTTTTTCCCCATTTTCAGTAGATCAAGTATATACTATCGTTGTACACTAAAATGTCAACCTTAATTAAAAGCCATAAGTAAAATATGAATCAGAAAAACAAATAAACTTGTATGATAATAAAAATCAGTATCGCAGCACAAAAATGACAGTAATTTATTGCTAGAACAACAAAACAAATGCTCATGTTAAATAAAATCTGCATCTCATTACACCTTCTCCATATTTTTCAGAATAGTCATTCATCTTTAGCCTAATTTGAATATCTTGAACTTTAAATTCGTGCAGATTTCAAGTGTTTCACAATATTGTTTCAATTATGACTTTTAAAGAAGTCACAAACACGTTATAATGGACAATTAAAGAGAAGATATTTTTCTTTAGAGGGTTTTTCTATATTAGATAAATCAGTCGCACGCCTTAGATAATAACTGTAAACTTTTTTTATAACCTATTTTAATATTAATTTATATTATTTATTAAGGGATTATAATTTATTAAGATATTATTTATTAATATAGTTGTGACAGTATATAACATGCACAGCTGTCTCACAATTAAGTATATTTTTTGCATTATCCAACATATTTAGTTTTTGTGCATAAAATGCACCATTTCATTTCTCGAGATTACTTTTTAGGAGAGAGAAATTCTTACCACTGTTAGCAAATAATACTTGATACACGTGTAAAATATGCTGCATAAGAATGAACAAAGAATTTTTTATTTTCAAATTTATGAGCAGAGATAGATAACTAAAAAAAAAATTCTTTTATTAAAAAATGCTTTAAAATATTATAAAGGCATGTGATTCCAATACTATAACTCTACACGGTTTTAACCGGTAATGTGTAATTGAGTGTTCCTGATATTTTAATATGCCATTAGAGGATATTATAATATGTAACAGTTTAATTGCCAAATAAATGTAATGTAGTAAATTTATTTAGATAAGTTTGCAAATCAATGCCTTCAATACCAAGACACATCACAACTGTAGAGGAACTATGCACATTCAAAAGCCAAATGAAAATACATTTGTTATAACAAGATTTATAATTATGAAATGGTGACTAAGGTGATAGATCACTGAATATGAAATAAAAAGAGATTTCTTTAGCTAAGGTTTGCACAGCTTCTTTATAAACTTTTAATGCGTCTCAATTTTGTAGCATTACATGCAAAGGAAATAAAAGTTTAATTTCTATGGCATTTTTAGTGTAATGACAAAAAAAGACTAAGGTATAATTCAGCATAAGATTCTTTTCAAAAAGAAGTTATTTGTAACTAAAATGCTATCTGTAATGTAATTAATATTATTAAGAGTTAATAGCATATATATATCAATGTTTTTAATAAACATATTTACCATTTTTATTTGGGTACTTTCTTGTAATTGCTGTACTGTAAAATAATCACCAGTGTTATATTGAAGGAGAACAGCCATTTGAAATGTTGAGGCCTAGTACATAAAATAGAAATTCATAAGAAATGTACTCAGAATTTCTTAAACAAAAGAAACTAAAAATTTTATATACATAAATAAGAAAAACAAATAATTTCCCAGTAAATAAAATATGAATAGTATATTTTTATCATTTTGTAAAAACAGGCATTAATGAAACTAGTTACATATGCTCAAAATAAAACGTACTCACATTAAGAATCTTCTGTCATATACAATACAGAAAAGATGTTTTTTTTCAAATTTTAACAAATAAGCACAAAAAAGAGATAGAAAACTTATTAAAAGCATTTCATGTTATTTAACTCAAAAATTTTACACATCTAAAATAGTTTTTTAGATACTTTAAGGCTAATTCAGCTTAATCTAGAAACAAACAATCCAAACAAAATTTGGGCTTATTCTGGGGAATACTGTTATCAGTCCATAATTTTAAATAGCTGCCAATTGATGGAAAACTGTTCCATATAGCATGAAAATAAGACATCATAGACATGCTACATTTTGTTTATATTGAGAGATTACTGAAAGCCTAGATTCAAGTAATAACAACTTTTGATGTGTGACATGATGCCAAAAAGTTTTGTTGGAATGTTCAAAACATAAACAAGCGTAAATAATTTGTTTGCTTGTTTTGTTTGTTGCTCACCTTTTGCACACAAAGGCTAGTTAGATTGGAACCCATAGCTTTAAAAAATTGAAAAGAATAATTAGATACCAGTCAATTATCAAAACTATTATTAAATATATCAGGGACTACAAATCGTTCTAATTACAGATTACTATACCATTAAAGAATTTTCATGAGCTTGTCTATTCTTTTTGTCATGCAGAATTAATTATTTTATAGTTCTTTTTCCTTCTACAAAGGCATCAGCTCAATAACTGTCATAAGCTGTTAACTTCAATCCAATGATAGTGTTTGGGAATGCAAGTGAAATGCATGCAATTGAGTAGAAGCTGTTATCTCAAATTCTTAATAAAATTCAGAACTGATCATAAGCAGATGTAAAAATGTATATCCAGATGCAATATGGTTCATTACAATCAGTAAGAAAAATTTAATCATGAGAGAAAATTATACATCAAGGGTACTAAAATAAAATATCATTAACTAAGTAATGCATTTTCCTGTATATAATCCATGGATTATGTGTTAAAAATGTTCTGAATTTCGTTGCGCATATTATATGCCACACCGTATATCAGAAAAGCTTACAAGAAAGTTTTAAAAAAAATACTGTTTATGTTTCATAAAATAACAGGTGGTATCATGATATATCTGAGTTATTTAAACTGTTATCAGCCTTGTCAAATTACGTTCAAAAATGAATTCGGTTCCTCGTAAAGACATTACAGTATAGTGTCGCTAACGTCATTTCGCAATTTGTCTTAATATTAGCTGTTTCGTTTGGAAAATATTCAAATTCGTATATCGTAATATGGAAACAAAAACTTTTAAATCACACAGCAGATTTAAATGAACAGCTACAGCAAAAACAGAAAAAAAATGACAAACTTGTTAATGTAAAGTGAAAAACAAAGCACGCACAGTATAAAACAAAAATGTATAAAATACACAGTTTGTAAACAATCAATTTCTTTTATTTAAATACTAACGAAGTAAATATATATATTTTAAATATATCTTATATCGTTTTGAAAGTTATTAGAAGCTAAATAACGGTAAGTTTTACCAGAATCTTCTCGAAATCATCACTCTTGATAGATCTCGTGCGTTCATCTCATGTTTAACGCACTTTGCGATGAGGTGGATCCAGACATATCTTTTTTCATAATAAATACTTTTTTCTGTACAATTTATTGTATTTTTAATTATACTGTACATTTTTTTTTATTTTATGTGACACTCATATTATCAGTAGTACATATTTTAGACTATTCACCAGAAAAAAAAATTGCCGCGGATTATATGCCGCTGCTAATTATTTATTTCTATTTCCATATGTATACATACAATATAATGCAATTTAAATAAACAAAAAGTAAAGATTGTTCAACAGATTGAATGAGTCAGGATTTTTTACAGGATTATGAGGCAAAAGTAAGTTAACAGCTCCTGCCTTAAAAGTCTATTTTGAAGTCCTAAAGCAAACAACACCAAACGAGCTCCTTTGATACGTCTTTCTCTTCATTAACGTACGAGTTTTAATTATCGAATGTGTGTAGAGGATCTACTTTTATAACAACTGATATTTCTACTCGCGACTGACTGGTGTCTCAATCAAGCCATACACTAATTTGCATACTTATTTTTACTTCACTCGATGGCAACACAAAAACGGCAAAATATTTCTTGTTCACTTTTTATATAAATCATATGCAAATATTATATAATGTATACATATTGTATAAATGCATTATATATTAGTTAAAAGCTATAAATAATTACAGTGAATACTAATACTTTACTAAAAGAACAACAAATTATACAATAAAATTGCCAAATATAGAAATCTTTTTTAAAATATATCTTAAGGACCTCTCTAAGACTTATTTTTAAGAACCTCGGGCTTAAACTTTTTCCTGTGTGAAAATAAGGCTTGGATAATAGTTGAATTTTAAATAAACACGTAAAAAAATAAATATATTTCACTGAAAGAGTATGAAGTTGTGCAATAGAAATGACTAATTATGTTTAACACACATAAACCCTTTTAAAAATTCTCAAATCCTGCAATCCAGTTAAAAATATTCTTTCATTAACAACAAACATAATTAATATCAACTTTTAGAGACTTCTATAATTTTTTTCTAATATTTAATTTTATGATTTGTTGTATCTCAACAACATATTTTAAATTCCCTGTTTGTTTTAGTAAGATCAGGCTTTTAAAATGTAGTCTTACAATGTAATTTATTACAAATGCTAGGAACATTGTATCCTTATTTATACTTAATCTTGTATTTCCCATTGCACTTCTTAAATTTAATTAAGTATATTTATCCTGCATGCAAGTCAATGGTGCTCTGAAACTTTTGTTGCATTACTCTAATTTATGACTATTTTTCATAAAGGTACTTAGCTTATTTAACCTAATTTAACACACTCCGCTTTAGAGAATATTAGCAGATAATCTTATAATGAACTATCTGAGTGTGATTACTTTGTGAACTTCATTTAAATCATTGACAGTTTTCCATGAATTTAGAGTTTGTGTCTAACTTACTGCATGCTTACTTAATTTAAATTTTACCAAAGGAAAATGCATCTAGATTATCATTTAGTTATGAAATGAAAAGACAAACTTTAAACTAATGAAATGAATAGAAATTCATACATATATTTAATATCTTTTTAATACAATACGCCAAAATATAAACAAAAATTTAAAGAGTTTAAAAAATCACTTCAGACTAAAGTTTTATTTCAAATGTGAAAAACAATATTTTATAGTTTGAGAAATAAAAATATATATATATTATAAAACACATTTTCAGTTCTGATTTAATGATGAGCTGTAAATACAAATGTTAAGTTAATGCAATGAAACAAGACACACAACTTACATCAGGTATTTCTGTGTATGGCAGACTGAAATAAACAAAACCTGCTCGTTTATTTCAGAATCTTGCAGACAAAAATACCTTATGTATGCTGTATTCATTTTCATAATAATAGAATACTTAAGTTTCCAAAAAATGCCACTTTTGAGTGAAGCTTGATTTAAAATTTAAAGAATAAACCTTTACAGTTTAAAACATGAAAATAATTAAATTAATAAAATAATTAAATTATAACAAAATAATTAAATTAACAGCCTCTCAAAACTATGTTTTGCAACTTGAGATGAAGTATTATGTATAAATTTGCTAAAAGCAAATTGAATAAGGGGTAAATTACTTGGAATTCATTTTAGTTACAAAGCTATTAAATATTGAATTTTGCACTCTTCCATCAACATTTTAATGCATTTCAGAGAGGTAACATTCTGGAAAAAGTGAAAACCAATTCAGTAAAGAGAGAGAAAATAATACTTTTTCATGAATGGAAATAAATGCACATTCTTATCTTAGCACAGTTACTCTGGCACATCCTACAGCCAATGTTAAACTCTCTAATGATGATGCTTCTAACATCGCAATAGGAGACGAACTTCATCAGACTATAGTCTAGAGAGTTCCTTAGAATTCTTCCCTTGGCTCAACAGGCCGACTCAGGCTAAACAAAAGCAGTGTACATATGTTAAAGAGCTCTTAACCATCTACTCTGCACTTTAACATTTTAGACATCTAGTTGATGGGTCAGTATGCATTATATTTACTGATCATAAGTCATTGGGTTACACATTCAAACAGCATCCTGACTGCTACAACTTCCAATGAATCCCCACCTTGAATTAATTTCGCAGTTCACAACAGGCATTGACTACATCAGTGGAAGCCACAATGTTGTTGCTGATGCCATGTCTAGAATCGAGGTAACGAGTCTCCAGTGCAAGATTAGTTTAAATGTATTAGGATTCACATAAACTACTGCTTACAAAAGCTCTTAAACAGTACAACAGGTCAACAATTAAAGCAGATACAATTAGAGACTGGTTCTCTCAGGTACTTACCAGGCGGATTCCTTAAGTAGGCATTTAATCAGGTATACAATATCTCACATCCTGTCATCAAAAGCTCAATCAAGTTAATTAAAGATCAGATTGGGAAACACGATGCATTCAATGTCAAAAATA
The DNA here is from genome assembly GCA_026290005.1 of Latrodectus geometricus. Taxonomy (NCBI): domain Eukaryota; kingdom Metazoa; phylum Arthropoda; class Arachnida; order Araneae; family Theridiidae; genus Latrodectus; species Latrodectus geometricus. The sequence continues at coordinate 3,306,050 of JAPDSC010064003.1, forward strand.
TAAAATTTTGAGACTAACGAAGTCTCCACTTGTAACATTTTAATGCCCTGACTCTAGGTTCTCTGAGGTACATCTAGATATTGTTGATCCCTTACTACTATCCAATGTGTTAACAACTGTGGAGCAAATGTATTCATCAAAAAGTTTCACAAACAGTTCAAGGAATCACTGATCTGTATTCTCAAATAATCTTACTTTTGGGTTAAAAAATTACCTTTAGCCTGACTTAGCTAGCATAACAGCTAGTCCCAAAGTAGATATCGATGCATCAATTGCCAAACTGGAATATGGCCCATTAAGATAACCAGAACATTTCTTTTGTGATTCTAGGGATAGCCATGCATTTACTCGTTTTAAATTAAAACTTTTGAAAACCCACATAAAGGCGTTGATGGAAACTTCTACTTCAAACCATGCATTTAACAAAGATTTTTCCTATAAGGAATTATTTCAGACACCTTATGCACTTATTACAATAGATTCAGTCTGTCGACTGTTGATACAACCATATGACAGGCCATTCAAAGTAATTTCCAGGAACCCAAAGCATTTCATATTCAATATTAATGGTCATAAGAAATGCATTGCAATTGATAAGTTAAAAGCTGCATTTTATCAGAATCAACTAACACCTGAAACTAACAATACGAAGGGTAAAATATCATTATAACATGTGATGGATGCCAGGTTGGATTCGTTTTACCGTTCCAAGCCTGCCTTCTTGGCACTTATGGGAGAGTGTGTGGTGGTCTTGTGGAGAAGAAATATTTTACACATATTCCTAGAGTAACAGTCAGCGCTTGTGTGGGGTGTCCCAGAGAAGTATTAAGGCTATACATGCAATAGTATCGAGGTCTCCAGTCCTGCAGTCGCCGAAGACCGTCGGGAATCGAAACTACAGATACGGGATGCGCTCTCACCTGGTACTTGTATCAGCTATTGCTACCCAGAAAATGTTTTTTCTTCTTGCCTATCAGGGTGTTCCAGGATACGCCATATCAATGATACCATATGGCTGTGTTTTACCTTGTTGCTTTTGTTGGAGTATAATGCTATCATTTTATTTAATTTTTTCTAGCTGTGCTAACGTTTTTTGTTATCCACCACTGTAATTTTCTTATAGTTTATAACATATTTTTGTTAATAAATCTTATCTTTAGCTTGACTCGAGATTATTTACAAATTGAGAGTAGAGACACTAGTAGTGACATTGGTATAATTACAAAATTAAATATCTTTTCGGTAGTCTCCTATGCCACCGCTTCTAGTGTAAAGTAAATAGTTCAGCAAATTTAGTTATAAAATGCATATTAGCAACTTCATTCACTGTATTATTTTATTCCAAACAAGTTCTTGAAATAATGTGCTTTATAAAGCTCATCAACGTCATATGCTGAAAAGAAAAATATCAGTAACTGCAGCAAGGATTTAGTTTCATTTGTTAGTTACTCAACAGCAATTTCTTCCACTCAAAACCAGGACCAACAATTAATAGCGAATTCTGAACACCAGCAAGCATTCAAACTTGAGAAGAAGATTAAACTCAAGAATTGTTGTATCAAAAGCAAGAGAGTTAACAAATTTATAACCAGCTTAATTCCTGAAAAAAATATAAAGATGTTTCTGCGTTTTGTTTACATAAAATTTCCTTTCAACATGTTATTCCAAATTATAAGCAGAGCTGAATATAGAACAATGTTGTATCCAGCCTATACTACCCACCCTATTGATAATATAATCTTTTTCAAACAAATGTAGATTTATTTAGAATGGTTTTTTTCTAAATAGAAAGGATTCCTAATATTATCTATCACAGAATTTCAACTTGTTAGTAGAAAATATATGATATAATCATTTTGCAATCTTAATGTTTAACAACAAAGCCTCTTCGATCAGCATGTTGCCTTGAAATTAAAGGAGTACATATTACTGACACTTGCATATGGAAAATATTGTTTTGAAGACTATTTCAAACTGTCTGTTTTTAAACAATTTGTTCTGCTGACAAAAGAAGAATGTTTTTGCAAGTGAGAAATATTTGATATGTTTCAATTAACAGCTAACAACAGTAAATTTTGATTATTATTTATGTTAGTTAAAGGATGGCTTAGTACTTGTAGATGTATAACAGCTGCTTCACTCTTTTGGTTTTACCCAGAGTTAAAATTCCTGATAATAACCAATGTCAAGGAATCTGGCAAATCAGAAACTGCTATCATTTGTAACTCACTTTTCCTCGAAAAAGAAAAGTTCCTATAAAATAATTTTTTTTTGTACATATATTTTTTTCTTGTTTTTGACATCTTGATAGATATTTTTCAATACAATAAGAATTTGTATGATCTCGTTAAGAGCATAAACTCTCAACTTTTTGTTAGAAGTGCCTTATATACATATCAAGAAAAACCCAGAATTCATTTTACTGAAATAATCAAATTATTTAACAAATATAGCAGCAATAAGTTAAATATGAAATTTTTATTGCATAATTTTAAGGATAACAAGAGAAGACATTCAATTAACAATATAAAACATTCAATATAGGCTTTATGCATATAATTAAAAAAATAAAATGCACATTAAAATTATTTAATAAGATACATTTTAAAACACAAGTTATACATTACTTATTACACATATTTTTCAAAATGTTTGAAGAAAATATTAAATATTTCAAGAATATCAAAACACTTATTAAAAAAATAGTAGATATTGGCATGAAATTTCCCTGACTAACAGCAAATTAACAAATTTCAACATTAATCTAACATACCTGTAATGAATATCGGTTTTTGAAACAATTGGTAACTAGTTCACCTTTCGACATGTTATAAAGCCAGTGAAGCTTTCGACCACTATGTTGACTACTGTAAAACATTGTAAACCTCTGAACACTGCGTTCTAGCTGAAAAGTAATGGAGCAACTAGTTACAATTTTTATGTGATTTCAGTTTCTCAAATTAATATTATATTAATACATTTTATTTAAGGTACCAAAAGTAAGAAATTTCAGCAAAGTGGCAAGTCTTAAGGTAGGTATTTTTTTTTTTCCTTTCCATATTTGCTCTTTTAAAATGTACACCAAACAGTTAATATATAGCCAGATATGGTAGCATTACATCTTAATTTATGAAATTAATATGAAAATTATAATAAAGAACTGAATTTCGAAAATCATTTTCTAGAAAAAAAATAAAGCTTTAAATATTAAAACAATAACATAATTATATTTTTGTCCTCTAAAATATTAACACTAACAAATAAAGTACACAATATATAGCAATCTGCAACATATACGAAAGCTTCCTAAAAATTATGTTCATCACATTCAACAGAAACTTAACATGTAATAGCCAATAAAACAAATAAATTCTTGAATGGTATCTCTGAATTTCATTAGACGAAAGAAAAATCTCAGGCAACTTTATATTTTAAAAATTGCTATTTAATAACAATAAAATATGACTCTTATTTTAAACAAGTGTATATTTATAAAAGTAAAATAATATTCAAACAATATTTCATAAAAATAATTTAAATAACATTATTTATAAGAAAGAAAATATATTTAAAAATATTTAAGTTCGAATTTCATGAAATAAGCTACGCTAATGTAATACTATTTCGAAATAGAAATGCTTATCTTGTGTAGTGAATGTATAAATACATATTTGGAAAGTTTTCAGAACAGACTTTGTAACAACAGAAAAGAAAATCCTTTTACTAGTACACTTAACTAATTTCAAAATTATTATTTTTTTATAAATATTGGTAGAATTCAAATTGCATAAATAAAAATGAATATTTACTGACATTTAAAAATTGAACGATATACTATATAAAGGTGAAGGACAAAAATAGGACAATTAATTACAAGATCTTAATAATTCTATTAAAATTATAGCCTTTTTGCAGTGAACAAAAATCCGTGTTTAAATATTGTTGTCTTCTCTGCTTACTCATGGTTTCAACTGGAAATTATTGAAATATTTTAATGTGGGATAGAATCAGAGATCCACTGTCCTCTAAACAAATTTATTATTATGACAGTGGAGGTTTAAGAAGACATGATATAAAAATGGCACACATCTTTCCATATCTTTGAAAGCAAAGTACTGTGAATATACACTATTGGCCATTAAAATTGCTACATCCACAAGGCGACATGCTACAGACGTGAAATTTATATGAAAGGAAGAAGGTGCTGTGATATGCAAATGATTAGCTTTTCAATGCATTCAGACAAAGCAGGCGCCAGTAGCGACACCTACATTGTGTTTAAACGAGGAAATTGTTCAGTCGGTTCCTCATACACAAATTGCATTTGAACGTTGTTGCCTGGTGAAAAGTTGTTGTGATGCTTCGTGTAAGAAGGAAAATGCGTACCAGCACGTTTCTGACTTTGATAAAGGTCGAATTGTAGCGTACCGGGATTGCAGTTTATCTTATCGCAGTATTGCTTAAGATAAGGTAATCCAGGTTCTGTGTACAGCATCATGATGGTCGCATCCGTGTTTGGCGGCATCGTGGTGAACGCACACTGGCAGCGTGCATTCGTCATCGTCATACTGGCCCATCACCTGGCGTGATGGTATGAGGTGCCATTGGATATACGTCTCGGTCACCTCTTGTTCGCATTGACGGTGCTTTGAACAGTGCACGTTACATTTCTGGTGTGTTACGACCCGTGGCTCTACCCTTTATTTGAGCCCTGCGAAACCCTACGTTTCAGCAGGATAATGCCCGACCGCATGTTGCCGGTATTGTACGGGCCTTCCTTGATACGGAACATGTTCGGCTGTTGCCCTGGCCAGCACATTTTCCAGATCTTTCACCAATAGGAAACGTCTGGTCAATGGTTGTCGAGCGACTGGCTCGTCACCAAACGCCAGGCACTACGGTTGATGAACTGTGGCATCGTGTTGAAGCTGCATGGGCATCTGTACCTGTACATGCAATCCAATCTCTGTTTGACTCAATGCCCAGGCGTATAACTGCTGTTATTACTGTCAGAGGTGGTTGTTCTGGGTACTGATTTCTCAGGATCTATCGAGCCAAATTTTTTGAAAATTTAATCACTTGTTATTTCTAGTATAATATATTTGTCCAATAAATATCATTTTGTTATCTGCATTTCTTCCTGGTGTAGCAATTTTAATGGCCAGTAGTGTAATAAAATAAAGACGAGACAGGGAAGCTCAATATTATTTTTTCAGAAATGTATTCAATTCCAGGGTACATTTTACTGGATAACAACACATGGTCATCCAGAAAAAACCAATCAACAATTTACAGCAATATCAACAATTTATAACAGAGCATGATGTTTAAGTGAAGGCAATGCATTTCCCAACCCACCCCTTCCTCCACAGCCAAAGTTTAAAATCATCTTTGCAGTAATAGTGGAACCAATAATGAGAATTCATATGCTGCCTTAATTTTAATATAAAATCTTAAAGTGTGACCTGAATATTTTAAAGAGGGCACCATATCTCTAATTAATATATTTTTGTATTCGCTTCTGTCCTTCCACTTCCATATCTTTAAAAACATGAATATTGTGTGAATGCTTATGCCTTATTATAACTGCTGAATGGTAATTATTTTGATGGCTTACTTTTATAATAATTACTGCATTATATCAACTAATGTTTACATTAAATTTTATTAAAATATATTAAATTATACTAAAAATATTCAAAATAAATAAAAAAGTTCTATTAGTTTTGAACAGTAATGAATCAATTGTTGAACTACTGGATTCATAAAATATGCATATTCACTTGTATTTCAAAAATTTATTATCAGTTTGAATATTTTACCTACAGTCACCTTTTACATAATAGCTACACAAAAAGTTTTTAAAAAAATTACAACCTTTTTTGAACTGTGGATGATAACAAAACCAGTAGTTAATGTAGCCACCATTGTTGGGTATCATTGTTCCCACATACCTCGGCATAGAATCAAAGAGGTTTTAGATGCATTCTTTGGATAGGCAGTCCATGCAAATTTCACATATTGCTAAAGTTGAACTAGTGTATCTAGGTCCAGTTTATGTCCAGCACGTACCATATTTTCGATTAGCAATAGATATGAAGAACAAGACAAAGGAAGCAATTTAGTCTGATCACTAAAGAACTCTTAAACATTATATGCTGCATGTGGTTTAACATTATCTGGTTGGAATAAGGCTGATGCCAAGAAGGTATAGGGGAACCACAAGCTTCACTGCCTCCAAGAAGTAGTGCAGTCAGTTCTATGTACCAACTAAGCATACAAGAAGTATACTGGAGTGAAATCCAATATTATCCCAAACCATGATACCTGATGCAGGACCAACATGGCAATGCATATATTTACAATTCAGCTCAACACACACTTAGGAAATATTGTAATAAAAATTGTTTTACAAATTACAAATAACATTACAATTAATATAGTTTTTTAAAAATTTAAAAATATAATTTAATAAAGAATTTTGCAAATGACACAGAAACAACAAATATAAATTAATTTCTGTCCTTCTTTATGCATTCATAAAAAAATAACATTTTATGAATTAATGACACAGAATTAAAATCTAATATTTTAATTATTTTGTTTGCATTTTAATTTAGAATGATATACTAAATTATTTAAAGTTAATTTAGAAATTATTTATAAAAAATCAAATCTTCAACTTCAATGAATTCTTATATTGATAAATAAAAAAAGATATTTTGATATTACAATTGTGCAATTGCAATATAATTTTATTACATACATTTAGCTAAATAAAACTATTATCATGACTATAATATTACTTATACTAGAAAACCTTTACCGTTTCTAATTTTTTTCCTATATAACAACACTGGTGATAAAACAATGGCTGAGATGAAATACTTTTAAAATGCTCTAATATTCCCTTTAAAATTTCATAATAAAAAAGTACATTTTTTTATCCAATGAAAAAAAGGCACACAAACAAATATTTAGTAAGCTTTTTCTAAGGCGAAAAGTATTATTAGAGATGTAATTTGTTTAAGAATGTTTATGATAAAGTGGCGTTTCAGTCGCTACCACCTGTAAGGTCAGTCTCTCTCTGTAACTCTCAAGAAAAGGATGTATAACGAGTCCTTGTTGGCAACCTTTGTTATGTATTGTTTACAATAAATTGTTATTGTTTTAATTATACAGTCCACAAGTTAATATTCATGCTCTACACTACCCCCCAATACATAATTATTTAATTACATATTGAGTAACTTTCACATCCATAAAAAAATTCATATTTTTTATTATCCAGAAATATATATTTACTAAGGAAATCGCAGATCACAGATTAGACTTTAATACATATGCATTTCATATGTATATGTATTTACAAATGCATTTCAGGTATTAATATTCATATATTAAGTTTAACCATAGGGCAAATAATATTAAAATCATTGCAACCAACTAGTGGAATACACTGATTCAGGAAGTTCAAGTGACAGTATAATTTTAACATGATATTGAAATCGATTCTAACTTCAAAATCGCAAATAGAGAGGTCTCTCATAAATTGCTTACTTCTTGTGGAAGAGCAAAAGCAAAAGACTGTTGGAAAGGCCATGAACCAGAGCTTAAAACTTGAATGCTAAAATCCACTGAAAAATGCATAAAAAGTATAAGTCATAACATACACACAACTTTTACATTTAATATATGAAACAAATAAAAATACCCAGACATAACACAGTAGATAAAACAAAAATTTAGGACCTGATATCCTAGAAATTTCAGGACATTTTCTTAAAACAATCTTAATTTATTAACAATTTAATAAAGTAAAAGAAGATAAAATGAATATACTAATATTGTTTAAATTATACATTCGTCAATATACATTAAAAATTTTAAACTACAACTAAGCTTAATTATAAATTCTGAAATTTTTATTGACTTAACTTCAAAAATTATCTAGTTATAATCATAGATATCTTAAGTATTATGTTAAGTTTGGAAAACTATCGAATTCAGTCTTTTTATTAATAGAAATATTAATGAACAAAATTTTATTCGATTAACTATAAATACTTTTAAAGATAAAAAAAAAACTTAAAATTTAAAAATAAGATTATTATTAATTGTGTTATTTTTTTGTCAAGTGACAGCTACTTTTTCAGAAAGCATTTTAAGTTTATCAATGGCAGCATCCAACATTATCTGAGCAATATTTACTTAAAAAGCATTAATTTTACAACATTTTTTAGTTTTTCTAATTAGTGATCTTGTTTAAAGTATTCACTAATGTACATTTCAGATTCTTTTTTTACTTATTACAAAATGCATCATTTTTTTTTTTGTTACTTTTAGCATTTTATTTGCAAATAGAATAAATGACTCTTTAAAATATTTATCATCTTTCCTTGACAGATGAATGTATTGTATATCATACAAAAAACAAGATTTTGAAAGTGATAACTTCTGTAAGCAATGAAAAATTAGCATGTAAGTACTTTAAACATTTTATGGAGAAAACTTGCTTTCAGGATAGGCAATTAATTTACTTGTTGTTGAACCAACATTTAAATTTTAAGGGGTAACCATAGTTTGGCTTATTTCCAACTTACATTTTATAGAGGCACTCCTTTTTTGAAAACATCAGATTTCAAAATCTTATACATGATACTTCATACTAATTCATTTTGCTTATAATAGTATACTAACAGAATTTTTTTCTGAAAAAGTAAAGGATACAGAGAAAATGCACTGCAAAAATGAACAACAAAATGCAAATACAATAAGTTCAAAGGATCTTTTAAAAATTTTGAAGTAATTACATATTTACCCCTTTTATATTATTTTTTGAGGTAATATAAATAAACAGACAGTAAATGAAATTATTTAAGTCACAACTTAAATTTGATACATATTTCTATATGGCATTGTTGATAATTTGTAAACTACATATACCAATATCAATCAAATTCAAAAACCCTAAGGAATTTAGATGAACATTTAACTATTTATGAAATGACAAGCTAACCATCCATGGAGCACTGGAGCAATTTTTCAATATTTATACCATTTTTTAAAGATTTAACGCTGTTTCTAAAATTTTATTAGATTCTGCATGTCTGAGGGGAAAAAAAACTAAATGGTTACTAAATATCTTGCATTCTTTTTTTGATTGTTTTTTTTTTTACATGCCTGGTAGTTGTTTCATAGAAATAAAAAATAAAGTAAGATCCAGATGAAATTATATCATCCTAAATCTGATTTCGAAAGAATGGAAGACATCTGAATTTTGTCACATATTATTCTTTGGCTTCACTAAGTTACTCAAAATTGTCAATTTTGGAATCATCAAATGCTAAAAAAAATATTTCCAGTTCACTTATTGAAGAAAATTAGCAGTTACATTGTAAGCAGAATTATTGCTTTAGATTTTAAAGCTTTATTTTGTGAAGTTAACAGCATCCAATGTTTGAAGAAAGATGATACAAGCAGCGATTTTATAAATTGTATTTTTGCGTTCCAGTTAGAAACAAAAACAGTCCGATTTAATTTTCTTTTATTCATTTTAATGTTTTAGTGAACTTGCATAAATCAAAATTTTAGAACATCCCATATTTGCCACATTAAATTGCTTACAATACATACAGCAGAAAATGGAAGATATATAGTCTACACATGCTTATGTGTGAAGCTAGTTTTTAATAAAATCGCCAATATTGTCCTTATGATTAAAATAAAGCCAATTAACTGAAAATTTCCTTATTGAAAGGCATTTTAGTCCTGGGTACTTATAACTCTTTTAAAATTTGCACACAAAATAATAAAGGACCTCTAACAAAAAATTAATGGGAAACCAAACTCAAATTCTTGAGATAGATAATTTCCATTTTCGGAACAAAGAGAAAAACACAGCTAACTATGAAGATCTTGATTAATGTGTAATGGGCTTTCTATCACATTGTTCACAACAATTGTTTCCATTTGCCATTGAATTCATTCTCTCTTCACATAATTAGAAAATCAGTCCTTTAGTAATTTTTAAACACTAAAACAACAAGCCTAATTTAGTAAATCAACTAAATTCTTTGAAATCAAAAATAAACTCATTCTTTTCCTTTCAAACTGAAATAGAAAGTTAACAAATTTCAGGAATATGACATAAAATTAAGGACTTTCAGGACAACTATAAAGCCAGAATACCTGAAGTGATTGAAAAATTTATTTTATATATTAAGGTACTTAAAATAAATCAATATGTGTTGCAAAGGATTGTAACAAATAAAATACCAGAAAGCAACATCATGTGCAAGTGCTGCATACAGAAAAGTTAAAGAATCAAATTATCATTCTGAGGAGTCACAAATGTTTTTGTAAACATTAATTAAAGAATAAAATTGTAAATACATATTATACATATTTCTAACAGAAGATCATTACAATTTGAAACTTAACAGAAACTTAAAAATAACAGATTAAAATTAGAACTTACAATCCAATGGTTCTTGGGAATTAATTAAATGCTTCCTAAACTGTTCATTAAGATCTTTGCTAACTCCAATGTCTTGAAACATCCTTTGTAGTTTTGAAGTATATTCAAATCCGCATGCTTGCTACAAACAAAGAAAATAATCTGAAATTAATAATAAATGAAAACGATATTTTATACATCGCTGGGATAAAAAATGAATATCCACAATGAGATCTTTTTACATAAAGATAATAAATTCAATGTGAATAAGGACATATTTGTTAAAATTTCTATTTCTAATGTATAATCAATGTTATGTTAATAAGATAATGCTTCCAAATGGATTTATTCTTTTTCACTGCTAAGGAATATACAATTTGCAATGACTATCCATAACTGAACTTCTTGCAGCTAACTATATTAATTTCAGTTTAATTACTCAGGATTTGTTAGGTCAATTGATTAGACAGAAGTGTAAGTTAGAACTTTTCCATTTCATAATTTCACTCAAGGATTTTTTGCAAACATTTATCATCATTTATGAAAAATAATAGAATAAACATTTATGAAAAATAATAGTGTTAAACAGCATTAAAAATGTTAATAAAACATTTTTCACAATATAATCAAATAAAAGCAGAAGTCCAATAACCATAACATAATTCAATAGCTGAAAAGCACAATTTTCCTTTTAAAATTATATTTCAATTTCAAGAACTTAAATATTAAAGAACAAGCAAATTCTCCATATTTTTATATATTATTCTCCATATTTTTATATATATATATTATCATTATATTTTTTTAATGCAAAGCATATTACCGTATTTTCCCGTATATAATCTGCAGAAGGGTATTATTCGCACGGCCTTTTTTTTTTTTTTTTTTTTGAGAAAAAGAAAAAAAAGCGTCGAATAATCCGCAGCGGTGTATAATCCATGGCAATTTTTTTCGGCGAATAGTCTAAAATATATACTGCTGATAATATAGGTGTCACATAAAAAAAATGCACAGTGTGATTAAAAATATAATAAATTGTACAGAAAAAAAGCATTTATTATGAATAAGATCTGTCTGGATCCATCTCATCGCTAAGTGCGATAAACTTGAGACGAAAGCACGAGATCGATCAAGAGCGATAATTTCGAGAAGATTCTTGTAAAACTTCTCGATATTTAGCTTCTAATAACTTTTAAAACGATATTAGATATATTTAAAAAATATATATATTTCCTTCGTTAATGAAATGATGCTCATTTGAATGAAAAAAATGGATTATTTACAAACTGCGTATTTTATACATTTTTCTTTTATACCGCGCGAATTTTAATTTTCACTTTACATTTACATATTTGTCGCCATTTTTATTTTATTTGCTTTCGCTATAGCTATTAATTTAAAGTCTGCTGTGTAACTTAAAAGTTTTTGCTTAAATATGACGATATACGAATTTGAATATTTTCAAAACGAAGCAGCTCACGTCAAGGCAAATTGCAAAATGACGTTAACGAATTTACAACTGTAATAACTTTACGAGGAACCGAATTCGTTTTTGAACATAATTGGACAAAGCCGATTATTGCTTGAATAACTCAGGTGAGTCTTACCACCACCTGTTACTTATTTTATGAAACATAAACAGTATTTCTTTGAAAACTTTCTAGCAAGCTTTTCTGGTGGAGAATGTTTTTTATCAGATTATCCGCGGCGGCGTATAATACACACAATGGAATTCAGAACTTTTTTAACACATAATCCGTGGATTATATACAGGAAAATACAGCATATGTTTTCATTATTCATGATAAAACAAAGATTAAGTAGACAAAATGAATATTTTTATTTTTATAATAAGCATGGGAAATTTCAATCATCAGTTTATTTCAATTTACTCTCAGTGAACTACAGGTATTACATTTGTACAATTATTACAGTATAAATGCAGTTTAATTCACATTTACCAAAAAACACTTATGTAAAACAGAAGTTCTCATTAACATTTCTTTAGAATAAACATAAATTGACATAAATGTTTAAAGATGTGATCTTAAAATGATACAATATTGATGGTTTTTATAATATTTTAAAGTTTTACTGATTTAAACACTAATGCCTTTAAATAAATGTTTCATAAATTAATTTAAAAATTGATAAATCCTAGAAATATTTCATAAATGTAATACAGAAAATTACAGTCAAATTTCTAAAATGTAAATGATAATTTTTTTAATAAATTTTTTGTCATTTTCTATCTACTTTTTAGCTGAGCAATAAGTTTAAAATCATAAAATATATAGGGATTCTTCGTAGTGATTATGAGAAAGGATTTTTTATATAATCACTAGTAAGAATCCATAGATGCTAGAAGGCTAGCAGTTTTAAAATTCATTATGGTTCATGTAACAAATATTTCTAATTATATACAATTTAATTGCAATAATACCAAGTTGAGGAACAAAAAAGAAAAGCTTGTATGACTCTTTAAAAGATATGAGTCAATCTACAAAATCCAGTCACATTAATGTGCCACATACTTTCGAGATCGACCCAGAGAATGCTGTTACTTGCCTTCTATTTTAAATAACCAATCACAGAAAGCAAGTAACAGCATAGCGCAGGTAAGCGAATGTAAAATGTATGTAAGGGTTCAGAAAACATTGCAATTTTTAGCATCATGCAGAAACAGAGCAATTTATCTGACATCCAAAAAGCATGATCATAAACTTTTGAGACAAGAAAAGAAAGATTTCTTAAACAGCCATGTTTATGAACTGTTCATGTGCTGCCGTATAGTAAGCCATAAAGGACAGAGGAAAACAATGGCTGCAGAGATCCTTTCAGGCAAATAGACATGCTACTATTCAGTAACTGACTTCCTAGATGAACCAAGGTTTTTCAACAATGTATCCCAAACTACTGTTCAGTGAACATTGCAGCATCTGGTCTTTTAAAGCAGAAGCTTGGTTCATGCACCTATGCTGACTGTTGTTTATTGGCAAAGAAGGCTGAAATTTCGCATGCAGGTAACAGCAATTGGTCATCCATTGAGTAGGGATGGGTAGCATTTTCCTATGAATCATGTTTCATGCTCCATTCATGGATGTTGGCCTCATGTGATACCTCTGAAAGCAAACATTGAGCACCAATTGCTGGAATGGTGAAGGGTAAAGGCAGGAGCATAATGGTCTTGGCGATGTTTTCCTGGCATTCTCTGTGTTCACTTATCATTGCGGAAGGCAAAATGGATCAATACAAGTACGCATCAGTCCTTGCAGCCATGTCCACTCTTATATGTGCTTTGTTTTTCTTCAGGATGATTGCATCTAGCAGCAGGACAAAGAAAGGTGTCATACAATTGGCACTGTATATACGTGGTTCGAAGAGAACCAAGATGAGTTTTAGCATTTTCTGCTGGCCAGCAAACTTCCTGACTTAAGCCAAATTGAAAATCTATGGGACCATCTCAATCGGATAACACACACCTGCATGGATTCTCATCTGCATAATCTACTTTGATCATGTTGATTTCGGCCACGGCACCGAAATCAGCATGGCTCTACATTCCAATGAACACCCTCAAGAACCTAATTGACTCTCGTTTATCTTGCAACAGTCTGTTCTTCAAAAGTTGGTTATTCTGGCTTTTAACAGGTGGTCACATTAATATGCCTAGTCTGTGTAATTTTGTTCAAACTGCACGATTTTTAATAAATTTTCTCCAAAAATTTTTAATATTAGCCGCTTATTTGCACCTTCAAATAGAATCAACTAAAAATTACTAATTCCATTTAGAAATGATTATTTTTTACTGTAAATTTAAATATTTGAAATCTTAAAAAACAGGGACATTACTAAGTGAGTAAAGATTTTAAACAAATATCAGTAATATCGCAAAATATGTAAATACTAATGATAAGCATTACACACATATAGATTTGATACAGAAAAAATAATATCAATCATAATAATTTATTTCTGACTGCAGATGTAAAAACAAGAGCAAATTCTGAATATGTGAATGAAATACACACATTGCGAATAAAATATACACATAAACAATGCGTACAAGAAAACACATTTGTTGTTTTGTTTGTAGCTCAAACATAATTGTTTGCATATGAAGACTAATCACACTGAGATTTATGGTTTAAAGTGCATTTAGAGCCACACACAAACATCTAAACCCAAGGTAGAATTCAAAACCCACAAACTGTTGAACTAAAGTTAAGAAAGCTAACCATTCAAATACCAGCTTAGCAAAAAAACAACATTTGTAGAAAATATATATTTTCCTAATATATTTATAATATTTTCATTTCAGAATATATTAATAAATTTATATAACACAACCTTAAGCATTTCTTACTTTTTTCTGTTAAAATGGTATACCGTGCAATATTTAAAAATGACATTTATTGTGTTCTCAATTTCATATTCCAATTGCAGTAAAAATACATGTAATCATGAACTACATATATGAAAATTGAAGCAAATGTTAAATTTTATAATTATAAAAAAGAATTTTTTGAAAATATTAGATCACAATTCTTAAATTTGAAATATTTAGCAAAACAAAAGACCTTTAGTTTTGAGATCATACTGGCTTCAGCATCATCACTGGCAGACATATGTTGAACTAACCTTTTGGCTAACATTTTACTATAGAATTTTTGAAAGACATCTTTGTCTTCAATATATTTGAAGACTATCATCTACAAAATAAACATGTAACACAAAGTTAGTTAAAAAAATCCAAATAATGATAATATAAAGCAAATATGACTAAAGTTATACTAACTATTTAAATTTAAAATATTTTGTGATAGTTAAAAAATTACATTTAGTTTCAAGCATTAAAAATCTGATTGTAAGCTTTTATTTATAATTATTACATTTTTGAAACTGTATAATTTCCTACATATTGACATTATAAAGCACTCATAAATTAATATTTTTAGCCAAGGAGTTATTTATAAGAAATATGAGTTTATACTACTTAAAAATCTAACTAAACAGTTAATCAAACAATTCAAAAAACAAAATTTACTATCAAAAAAATGTATACAGAGCACTTTAATCAAACGCTAACAAAATATTAGTAATACTTTGATACAGATATATTTTGTAGATTTCGAGTTATGAAGCAGAAAATAGAAATTAATCAAGAAAATTATAAATTAGCAAGAAAATCATTTATATGTTATGAGTGAATTAGATTGAAAGAAAACAGTAACATACAAAACAACAGTAGAACATACCATTTGCTAAAACATATAAAATATGTGCTTCAAAATAAATTGCTTGATAAAAGTGAAAAAATGAAATCAAATAAGAAATAATTATTAATAATTAAATGAAATACATATCAAAAACACATAGGAAAATTTTGGAAATGTTAGAAACAGATCATAAATAGCTAAATAATCGATACAAGTAATTATGTGATTCATATGCTTAGATAATAATTTCTGCCCTGAAATGACAACCAGACTGTTCAATTAATTACTAATAGCCAATATTTGCAGTTTCCTATACTAATAATTGACATTATAAAACTTAACTATCTTATATTTTCCTAAGGCAGCGACATGAAAGAAAGTATTATCTTACCATATGATTTTTAATCAGAATTCTATGAGATGTGCTACTTAGATAAAAGTAATAATTCATCACAGAAAGTAGACTTTAAAAGGCATGGAAAGGTCCATATTTAAATGGTCGGTTGGTTGGTTTTAATGGCACAAGGTCCAAGTAAGGACAAGCTGCGCCAGACATCAGGTAGAAATTAATCTCTTTTTTAAGCCCATTATAAACTTATAATTATAAACTTTTAAAATAACATGTTTTATTTAAAAGATATGCATATTTTTAGAAATTAAAAAACTTGTAATTAAAATATTTTAAAAGTCGATAAAATAAATAAAAATTAAACTTGTGATTAAAATATTTCTAAATTTAGATAAAATGAATAAAATTAACAGCTTTCAAAAATGCAAACAGATTGTGGTGAGGTGGTTCTCTTAGCAAGTCTTCTAAGTTTAAAATATCACAGTTAAAAAATATGATGCGAAAATGGTTAAAATATGGACACACAATTAAAATATGATGTGGTTCATCGCACGTTGGTTCATCGCACGTTTCACACCAAGGATTCAAATCACTCAAAAATAGATGTTTGTGGGTGAAACGCGTGTGACCAATACAAAGGCGTGTCAGTCTGACATCTGCGCTTCGTACAGGTAAAACATGTAATGGGATGATAAATGAAAAAATGTTATGGAATTTGTTGCTGACATGCATATTCCATGATTCTAGCCAAAGAGAATTTATAAAATGTTTTATTCCTTTTCTCACATCTATTGATGGAACTGAAGGCAGAATAGAGGTAGATGCAGACCTTGCAGCCACATCAGCCTTCTCATTGCCATCTATTCCTATGTGGCTTGGTATCCAACAAAACAGTAACTTAAATCCACTTCGAGAGAGAGAATCGAGCAGTTGGAAAATTTTGGACACGCTGGGTGGCAATTGAAGTTACGATTTTTCAAAGCTTCTAAAACACTCTTATTGTCAGTATATATGCAGTATTGATGTATGATTTTAGTACTCACATACTGAAGTGCACGGTATATAGCCATGGCTTGAGCACTGAAAATGGAACAGGATTTGTGAAGACTGTAACTGAAGGAGGTATTGTCAACATAAACTCTCCAGTCTACATATCACCGCAGTCTTGGATCCATCTGTGTAGACGGGAGTGTACATAACATACTGACAGCGATGAAATGCATAAAGCTGTTTAAAGATAACAGGAGTTGTGTCCGAATTTTTATAGTCTTCAAAGGCATTGAGTACTGTAATGCTTGGGTCATACAAAGGAGGGTGTACGAAGAAGTCTGTGGACTCAATATGAACATCACATAGGTCAGACAGCAAAAGATAGGATTTAATACGCGTGAGAAAAGGTTGAATGCTGGATGGTCTAGCATTATATAATCTCTTAAGAGCGGCATTTGGAATCATAGAATGTAAGGGATGATGAGGTGAGAAATGTAAAGGATGATGAGGTGAGAACATAATTTTTGAATAATAATTAAGAGACAGCTGCATCCGCCGCAGGTCTAATGGTAATTGTTGGCAGATTACATATAGACTCTGGACGGGTGAAGTGCGAAATGCACCAGAGCATATCCTTAAAGCAGAGTGATGAACAGTGTCCAATCTGCCTAAGACGGAAGATCTAGCTGATCCATACGCAGTAAAACTGTAGTCAATGCGAGATAAAATTACTGATTGGTAAATTCGAAGGAGTGATGTGCGATCTACACCCCAAGATGTGTTCGAAAGCACCTTGAGGATATTGAGCAATCGCTGGCACTTCTTCCGCAGATGCAACACATGTGGAAGGGAAGTTAATTTCTTGTCGAAAATCACCCCAAGTAATTTTATCTCATTGACAACAGGGACAGGTCTACCATTTATGTGCAGTACAGGATCATGATGGAAACTAGTCTTCCTGCAGAAATGAACACAACAGCTCTTACTCGGAGATAGGCTAAGGCCATTCTTCGCACACCAAGCACTGAGATTATTGACAACTGTTTGCAACTGTCTCTCAATTACATTCATGTTAGAACCCTGATATGGAATTTGCAAGTCGTCAACAAACAAATTGCTATGAACAGAAGGTGGTAGTTGATGAAGTAGGTTGCTGATGAAAAGGTTAAAATCGGTCACGCTTAAAACACTAGCTTGAGGGACACCCTCAGCTTGGATAAAAGTATTTGAAAGTGCATTTCCAATGCACACTCTGAAATGCCGGAGAGCTAAAAAGTTCAGTATGAACATGGGAAGATTACCCTTAAAGCCAAGATTGTGCACAGTACGGAGAATGCCATAGCACCACGTACTGCTATGCTTTCTCAATATCAAAGATATGCTTTCTCAATAGAAAGCATATCATTGATATTATGCTTATCAATATCACTGATATGCTTTCTCAGTATCAAAGAAGATTGCAACATGATGGTTTCTCCTTACAAAAGCATATCAAATGTGGGATTCCAGGTCAATTATATAATCAATAGAAGATCAACCTTTTCGAAAACTACTTTGGTGAGGAGAGATGCAATTATTCTTCTCTCAGATGTAAGTGAGTCTAGCATTGACCATAAGCTCCAAATTTTTGCATAGGCAACTCGTAAGAGCTATCGAACGATAACTCATAGGGTTAGAGGAATCTTTGCCCGGTTTCAAAATAAAAATCACTATCGCTTCTCTCCCTGCTGTGGGATAAGCATGTTCCGTAAAGATTCTATTAAACAATACAAGTATGTTCGACAATGAATCTGGATGTAAATAACGGAGCATTTGATAAGAGATTCCATCAGGCCTGGAACAAATAGCTAAGTCAAGAGTGTGAAATTTCCTTGTAGGATCGTGGAAATAAGTCTTCTCGTCGGTATTTAGCAGACAGAGTTGTCAGAAATGAACTGCTCTATCTGACGACGGCGAGAATTCGTATCATCGCTACCCCACAAAGAAGTATGGCCGTTAAAATCACCTAGCAATAAAAATGGAGCTGGGAGTTGATCAACTAAGTCATTTAGTTCCTCAGCTTGAATGATGTCATTTGGTGATAAATAAAGGCTACAGACAGTGACGAGACAGGTGGTATAAATTTTGACAGCCACCGCCTGCAGTGCAGTGTGCAGCTGATGTGCTGTGCTAGGGTATCTGTCAGAAGTGAATATACAAACTCCACCACCTGCAGTGGCATTACCATCATAATCATGTCTGTAGCATTGAAATCCTCGTAGTTTAGAGCCAATAGCGGGTTTCAGCAATGTTTCCTGGAGAGCCACACATGCAGGATTGTAGTAGGAGATGAGGGATTTCACATCATCAACTCGAGGCCAGAAACTACGACAATTTCATGAAACAAAGGAAGTCATTAATGGAATATGGACTAACCGTTATCGTTGTTACTCAGCGTCATCTCGGATGAATCTTCAAAGTTAAGTTCATCATCTGAGGGATATAATTTTACGGTCTTTGCAAAAATGACTTCCTTTGAAGTTATGGAAGACAATCGATGGCCTTCCTTGGCAAGTTTTAATTTCCTGGCTTTCAAGGCTTTTGATTTGGCAGACATTTTGGTGTAACAGGGTTCAGACCTGCTGATCTTCGTAGCCTGTGGTTGCAAACAAACTGAAAGGCATGAACCTTCTTCTGTTTGAGTGCTACATGATCGAGTGATTTTTTTAACGGCAGCTGCATAGCTAACACCAACTACTAGAGTACGGAAAGTTACTAAGCGTCGAGCCTCTGGATATGAGATATTGTTTTTGATTTTAAGTGTCGTGATTTCTTTTTCCAGTTGCCAAACTGGACAAGTTCGAGAGTAAGAAGCGTGATCCCCTTTGCAGTTGACACACACTTCTTTGGCCTCGCAGGTAAGGCTGTCATAGCCAACTCAGAAGAACGGGCGCAAGTGAGTTTACCTCGGCAAGCCATTTTAGAGTGCCCAAAACGTTGACACTGAAAGCATCTTAGAGGACTTGGGATGAAAGGCCTACCAGAACACCTCATATAAGCAACTTTAATATGTTGTGGCAAGTCTGGCGTCGCGAAAGTTAAAATGAGATGCCTTGTGTTCAGGACAATGCCATCTCTCTTAATTGTGATTCGTTTGACAGCACAGACATTTTGGCTTTGCAGGTTTTTTAAAATTTCATCCGTTGGCGTATGAAACAAGTCCTCTGCAGATATCACACCTCGTGAGAAATTTAGATTTCCATGAGGTTCGACGCTTATAGTTTTTATGTTTTGAATCAGAATAGACTGCTTTTCGGATGCAGTTCCTATCAAAAGAACTCCAGATGTAAGCTTTTTTATTGATTTTACTTCACCAACATTTGAAGTAATAGCCTTTTCAATGAGAAAAGGTGAGACAGACTCAAAAGACCCACCAAGTTTTTTAACTATGAAAAATTTCGCCTTACATGTGACCATTTGTTACTCCCGTGAGAGTGAGGAAAAAGTTTTTTTTATCCATAGAGGATAAAATAAAATTCGGGGGCCAGACGGCACCACGGAGTCCTACAAGGGGATGCAAGTCAACCGCACCAGTACTAGTCAGTCCCTATACATTCATAGTACATCCCTGAAGTGGTTTCCACCCTTAACGAGTCACTCAGTAGGTGTACCGATCGCTTGATCCATAAAGCCGATTGATGTGCTGAGGACCACAACACACCTCCCGTTTACCTGAAGCAGAAGCCAAAATAATGTGTTGGCCTCTGGGGGCCTCAATTACCAGGACCCTCTTTTCCAGGGACACGGGTCTTTACGCACGGCAAACACGTGGGTGATTTAGTCCCCAAGAGTAGCTATTAGCAACAGAGCGGCGACAGCTGCTCAAGGGGGGCCCTCAACCTCGTAAGAGGTAACCACAATGAGGAAGAAAATGATGAAAAAGCAGATAGGAAGAGGATAGAAGAAAATAAAGAAGAGGACAGATCACTGGGGTACCTCGGGATTGTGACACCTGTGTTTTCTTAAAGAAAGTAAACCCCCTGAGGGGATATTTAAATGAAAGTATTCGCAAGAATTGCTCAATATGATGCTAACTTTGAACTAATTATTTTATTGAAAAATATCTCATTATTTAGATACAGATCCTAAAGTCTACCTACAAGGAATAGCAAACACTAAATCTGCAAAAATGTAATAATAAGTTTTCATGTGTGCCTATATCTCACTGCAATAGGAAATTATTTCAATTTACAGTCATAAACACAAATTTATGCTATGAAATATCTTTCAGGAAGGAAAATTGAATACAAGAGGCAAATCTGATTCCTGGATATGAACAGCAACTGGTATATTCAACATGCTTAAGAAATACTACCATTTCAAACAGATGTTTACTTATAATGATTAAAATCATAATGGATATTTCTTCTAATCTTATAAGATGATTAATTAAACTATTACTATTTGTACAGTACCAATGCCCGATCTTAATCAGACTTCACTCTGAAAATATTTTTCTTAAATCAAATTGATGCTTCCAATTTATTTATTATTCATGTTCTTATTTTAAACCCTCCTAGTTACTCAAAAACTTTTATTTCATATAAGTTTGAAGATATTCCTCAAAGAAACATTCATCCGCTAAACAACCAAAGATAAGATGTCATGTATACATTACCCAAAAACCTCTATATAATATCCCACTACTGATTTCCAATTTTTCCACCATGTATTAAGGAGTTAAATTTTAAAAAATAAAACTACAAATTACAGTTAATCTATACATCAAGTAAAATTATTAACGCTGTAAAAAAAGCCCTGGAAAACACTTTTACAATCTTATAAGTTTTCTTAATATTACAAAGATACAAATGACAGATATAAAGAACAAATCGAATTAAAATGCCTTATATATCAATATTAGACATTTTTTTTATAAAAATAAAAATATAAATAAATATTGTGTATACATTTTAGCATATTATATACTAGTTGTGTACCACATTTAGAAACACAGAAGAACACAAAAAATAAACAACTGTGGCAAATAATGCAGTTTGAAATTACACAAAAATTCTCTTTCAGTTGACATACTTCTTCACAAAATACATTACTAGCCACTAAAATTGTGAACCATTAATATAACAAATATTAAAAGAGATAAATTGTTAATTGAAATTTTATATTAGCCAATAAGATGTTTTTTAAAAACATATCTTGTAAACATTTAAATATATTATAGTTGCATCACCTTTAGAAATGTAAAGAAACACACAGAAAAATAAGGAAGCATAGCATATGTTATTTAAAAATTATAATCTCACTGTTAATAATGAAATATTTCTATTAGATGAAATACTCCATTGGTCATTAAAATTGCTTTACCAGGTTTGGAAATTTTATCATGTAGGAAAGTTGACTTTGTATGTTTTGGATCCCCATTTATTAATATATCTCATACAGTTTAAATAAAACTGTTCTTACCTTTTTCAATTACAAAAAAAACACATTTTTAAAATTAACCATTAAAGATATAAATTTTGCACTTTAAAGTTATTATGAGTCTAAAAATTCAATCAGTTATATAAATTTTTTTTACAATTGAAACATAATAAGCATAGTCAAAATATAAATTATCCATATAATCATGTCTTACCACTTGATTTAAGGTATCTTCTAATTCAGATTCTTCTGGATTTTTTGAGCTGAAAAATACAATTAAATGAACAATAAAGAATAATTTCAAAAAAGACTATATATCAAAAACCAACAATTGAACATTAAAAATGTGCTGAAGTTAATAGTATAAGTTTCAAAATCATTAAATATTTTTTATTCATGATGCTGAAATTCAATAGATTTTTCTTTGAGGGACATAAATTTCACTGATATGCTTTGTCAGATTCATTTGGATCATGAGGCCAAGAATCATACAGTCGTCATTGTTTTTATCATTAATTAGTATGACAAAATCGAACCAACTTTATAAGTCCAAAAAATTCCAAAAAAACTAAAAAAATCCAAAAGCTTTGAAAAACACCTCATCCAATTTAAAATCGATGCAATTTAAAATATGCTCAGGTGAAGGCTGAAAAGATTTATACTTGCTCATTCTTGCTCAAATGAGAAAGATCTCAAGTGTGCAATGGTAAATTACGAGAATGAATGTCTGTTGATATCTGTTAATATTAAAAAAGAAAGCGCCACCAAGGCTCTTCTGAATACCAATGGTATTCCAGTGGAAGTTTCCATTTAATTTCTATTTAATTCCCTTTCAATTTCTTTTTCTCTGAGAAAACCTCACTGAACACGAAACACATATTTGGTTTAGGAGCAGCTGCTTTCACCAGAGTATAAGCCATCTCATTGCCAGAAATACCAAAGGGAAATAGTACCCACTGGATATAGATTTCAATACATTAGAGAGTGTGTTGATAAGAGTTAAAATGGACATTTCAGGTGCTAACAAACTTCCTCCTATTACTAAGGTGCTGAATTGAGGATCTACTGTCAGTGAGTATCCATATAGTTGTAAAATCAGGCCCAGTAATACCTTTAAAAAAAAAGCAAGGCCAACTTCAATTGCAAAAAGCTGACCTGAAAGCAGAACAGTTGTTAGAATATCTGTATTTGGAGCAATATTCAGAATTAAAATTTTTGATGAAGACTCTACTTCCAGAATGACCTTGATCATTCTTGCTATCATCTATGTACATTTGAAGAATGTGTGTTGGAATGTAGCTGATCATTTCAAAGGCCATTTGTTAGATGAATCAGTATTGTCAGCATTATTGGAATCAGGTACATTAGTTCAGTATATAAATATACGCCTTTAAGAATTCATAGACAGAGATAAAACACGACCTCAGAGAGTTATGTTTTACCTTTTTGTTAAGTTCAAAAAAAGCAGTTACAGTGTGATTTGTAGGTTGCAAGTAGTAGGTATCACCTTAGGTGCTCCAGGCCTTATGGCCCACAGAAACTGTATGCATTCCCCTTATTATCATAAGTTATTCAGTTCTTTCTACATTATATTATATTAACTGACACATGTACATGATACTAGCCACAAGAACTTTTTTCAAATCTACATTAAGCTATTAATTTGAATTAAAGCATTCAAGTTTCATATAATATCTTATAATACTCAGAGATAAATGTAGTTCATTAAATTTGGCAGTTTCTAAATCTCTCAAAAACTTGAATAGAAATTTATATTATTACAATCAAGTTAATAATAGACATCACTTATAGTCATAGACTATGTTCATCATTCTTTATTTGCAAAGATAAAGCATTGTAACAATGAACAATAAGTTACTATAAAGGTTTTAATATGTAAATAAAAAATGCAATTGCTGACTTAACAAATACTGCAGCACATATTTAATATCAATATTGGTGGCCAAATTCTTTGTCTCTCATTCAAAGGGTATTGTTCCAAAAAAATTACCTATTCCTCTAAAGCCCCAAAATTTAGAAATCTATCTACTAAAAAGCTTGTGTACTCCAACTTAAAAACAAACAGACATATATAATTTTGATATTATCACACTAATTATTAATATTATATTGTATTTATATGAATATATATATATATATATATATATATATATATATATATATATATATATACACAAAAAGAGAAGTGGTACAAAGATTGTCTCAGAAGTTAAGAGATCCTTAACTTTAGAGAAGCAATAGCTATAATAAAAAAGGCATCAATAAATAGGAAACTGGCAATTGCTCCATTCATAAAATTACTAGCAATGCTCTTGCCAGTAAAATTCATTAAAAGGAATACTAAAACTGAACAAAATAAAAAACAGTTTATCACACAGCAGCAGACATTAAATATTAATGACAATTCGTCTAGAGACAAAAAATTAATCCAATTTATCTAAAAAAATTAATGCCTTTAATGTGCATTTAAGTGTTAGTTGTTATAAAACTAGGTCACCAAAAAGTATTTTTCATTTTCAATAGAATTCATGTATTTTACTGTACAAAATTTGTGCATGTTCCTTTCAGTGATTGTATTTGATTCTCAGTTGATGATACCATCAGAGTTTCAAGCAAGTTGAAATACTAGTTTTTCTCAAATCAACCTGTAATGTGTATTTAAGATGAATGAGAATTTGTGTATCAAGCAAATGTGTATGAAATAGCAGGTATAAAAGACATTTCCCGAAGTGAAAAACCAATATTATGATTCTAGAAACATTTTCCAATAAATCGTGAGATTCATTGCCATGATTATTGTAACAAAGTTTTCCTAAACGTAAGTCTAATATTAACTAAAAAATGTAGCTGAAGACAACTTAATAATATAAAAGCATTTAATATAATAAAAAAACTTTTAAAAAAATAAACAAAATTCAGTTAAAAATTAGATTTTCTTGTTAGAATATTTGAAAATACAAAGAATTTTATACCATGTAAATATGTACTTTATACCATATAAACTAAACTCAGTGAGACCCATATGGGAACAATGACTACAGTACCAACATGTTTTCATGACTAAGCTCCCTGGGGTGCGAAGCAAACGTCCTGTTCAGGTGGTCAGCCCAGCATGAATTCAAAACATGTACTTTGTTTTATCAACCCACTAAAGAGATGAACAGATGTCAGCCTTGCCCAAACCAAGGATTGAACCTTGGACTCTTCTTTGGTTGAACAAAACACTATGACTATGAACCTGGGCTTCACTTTATGCTATTATATATATATATATATATATATATATATATATATATATATATATAT
>JAPDSC010064003.1:3331824-3347745 GCA_026290005.1 Latrodectus geometricus
TATATATATATATATATATATATATATATATATATATATATATATATATATAATTAATAATGAAAATTACTTAATGTGACAATGTATAAAAGTATATTGATAAATTTTACACTAAAAAATTTTATTTACTTTTTTAACAATAATTTACCTTTTCTTTAACAATAAATCACAATATTTTGCAAGAAGCTCTGGAGATTTACTAGAAGAATTTGCAACTTTTGTTACAGAATTATTGTTAATAAATTTCCCACAAGCCTGAAATAAAAAACAATACATCTATGATGTAAATAATAATCAAATTAAATAATTAAAAATTATATACTTATTTAAAAAAAAGAATTAAAATTACACAAAAAGAACAAAAATACTTTTGGAAGACCAAAGAATATACACAAAATAATTTGACTATTATACCATTAGTAACAAAAAATCATTTATAAAAAGGCAAAATCCTATTTTATTATAATTAGTTCCAATATTCTTACATAATTTTGTCAAAACTTTAAATACATGCGCCTATGTTTTTTTCAAACATACAAGTTGTTTATTAAGTTGTGACAAGTTCAACTTGAAAAATATTTTTTTAGATGTTTCAGAAATATAAATATTTATTATAAATCTTATTTTCGTTTGAATCGATAAATGAATAAGTAGTCATAAAAATAATAAAAAGAATACTTAATTTTATATAATAAAAAGATAATAAAAAGAATACTTAATTTTATTTGCAATTACAGAAGAAAAAAGTTCTAATAGAAGAAATAGAAGCTAATTCACTGTATTAACATATTATAAATGATCATCAATTAATCATTCAGCTATATCATTAGCTAATCTGAAATTCAGTCATAATGCCGTGGCTTATATACATTTTTAATACAAAAATCATACGCATGCACATTTTACATATGTATATGAATAAAAGTAGATAAATAACATTTACATTTTATATTGATCTCATAAATATAAAGCAAATAGTAAATTAAACATATTAGATGGGATGATATATTTTTTAAAAGATACAAACTTGTGCATTTATTCTTGAAATAACATTTTTATTGTAAGTTTATTTTTGAATAAGTAGAAAATAAATAATATACTAAATATTATATTAGTGAATGATCTTATATAATAGAACAACAGAAATTATTTTAATCATTAACTTCTATACTTGCAATGAATGTGTCGGATATTTTCAACAAAAAATCTTAATAAAAATTATCCAAATGATATTTACAACAGCCCAAAAGAATCAAATCATAATCTCAATTTATGACTACTGTTATTAAATAACAAATTACAAGAATATTGAAAGTAAAAAATACAATATATTTTAGCATTTTTTAGGTGTAAATTATTATTTTTTACAATATACATATTATGTACATATATACTAGATTCCTTTGTTACTGAATATGGATTCTGTTATAAAACCATTCTAATTCTAATTCTGTTAGTAAATTTTTTAACAGAACTTTACACAAGTAAATATTTACATTATATTTAATATTGTTTTAAAAAAGAAAGTAATCATATAAAGATAAATTGAATTATTTAATAATGCATTATATTTCGATACATTTCAGTTTTTTTGCCATTAGATGAAAGAATAAGATTCGGTGACTCAATTATAATTTAAAAGTTACCTAGATGTAACTTTTAAATAATATGTATAACAAATTCTTCCAATAACATTGTATTTTTAACTACAGTACAGTCTTGTGTACACTCCAACTATATTAGAAGTTTGGAAAAATTCTTTTTTTTATAAAACTGCTTATTCACATTTTTGAAAATCTTTTAACAAAGCAATATCTGATAAAGCTTTCCGATCTATCACACCCATTTTAAAAGTTGGAACACAATGAGAAACCTAAAAAGGGATCACGTCTAAACATACTAAGAAACTTAGAAAAGTTAAACGAAGTAAAATATATACATTAAATAAGAAATTAATGAATATTAATTACAATTCAATTTACTTCAAAGTTCATTGAAACAAATTTTCAACAAAGCAAAATAGTACAGAAGACATTTGTGAAACATGTATGTCTTTTGCATTATTTGTGAAACATGAAGTTGACAGTTTATAACAGGGGTAGCCAAGCTCCCAGTTTTCAAGATTTAAAATATCTTATGCGTTGCAATTAAATGAATATTTAGAAAATACTTGTTGTTGTTGTCGTGTGCCAGCCAGGCTGGCAATATGGGGTGCGCTGCTCCACTTTTCCAACTGAACCATATTTGGTGTGGAGTCCGACTTCCTCAGTACACACATGCCATAGGTACCCGTTTATAGGGTAGGCAACCTTTCACAGACATACAAAGAAAGTAAAAAGACAAGAAAGAGTGAGAGAGAGAAAGTACATCCATGCCCGAGCCAGGATTTGAACCCAGGTCCAACCTATCTGTAGTCAGGTATGCTAACCACTAGACAGGGTGGGCAGCAGAAAATACTTAAAAAGGGTATTAAAAAACTATCTTTACAAAAATTGTATTTACTGAAAACATATAAACAATAAATTTGTATATAATTAAATTAAAAACATATATATATATATATATATATATATTTATATATATATATATATATATTACTCGAATAATTCTTTAAAAATTTGGTGAATAATTGGTGACAGCACTTTTCAGTAATTCTTTGACATGCTGGTTAGTTAATACTGATCAGTGTTTGGATTTCATAAATTTTTAAGTGCAATGTAATTCCCAAAAGCATATTGTTCAGAATATTGAAATAATTAAATAAACAGCCTTTTATAATTCAAGATAATTTATTCTAGTACAAATTTCCAAAATTCAGTAATTGATATTGACTTATATTTTAAATGTAGAGCTTGATCTTCTTTTGCATCTCTATTAGTTCTAATTCTCCAAATGCTTTTTGATGAAAAAGAAAAACTCACCATGAATTATGTTAATTTCAAATGGATTCAGAAAAAAATCACGAGACGATTTAAAATATCTTAAATCTATTTTGTAATTTTGTCTTTTTATATATTAGCTTTCTTTTATATTCATTTTTTTTTTGTTTAATACTGGAACAAATCTTTTTAATTCAAGGAAAATGACAAAATGTTTTATTTTTATATCCTTTGAAAAAAGTTGTAATTTAGTTTGAAAACTAAATGTACACTGTGAGAGGTCAGATATTATTTTATCTTTACCTGTAATAGTCAATTCAGTGTTTGCAAATGTTACATGATATCAGTCAAAAACGTTTTTGTAACCTCTAGTCATCATCTAATTCTGAATAGGTTATTTCCTTTTTTTTTAGAGAAACACAGTTATCAGATCAAACAAATTCAAGAATTATTTTAATACGTTGTAGCAAGATAACAATCTAGCAATGCAAAAGAAATTGTCATTCGGAAGTTTTTAGTCCTTTAATTCTTCAGGGAAATTTTTGAATTGTTGATATTTTGGATTGTTGTGAATGTAATTTACTATGTGTAACGTTGTTTTCTTATAACACCAGGATATTTTAAATATTTTGTAACGAGATATTCTCTGTGAACTATGCAGTGAATGGGTATAAATTGTGGAATTTGAGAATTATCTTTTAAAAGCCCAATAAGACCGATTTTTTTACCTAGCATTGCTGCAACTCCATCAGTTGCAATGCTTACAAGTTTATTAAGAGGCACGTCTAAGGTTTTTATAATGAAATATAATGCATTTTTAATATCACAGCCTCAGGTTGACATTTCAAGAGCTAAATAATCAAATGAACTAGGGATAATTGGTTTCATGATGTCGACGTAAATTGATAGCTTTATAATATTTTTACCATAGAATTTCAAATAATACATAATGCTTTTCCATTACTGTCAATAAAAAAGAAATTCTCTACCCACTCATATTAAAACTTCTATTTTCTTGCTCATATTTTCTTTTTTAAATTTTGTTCCCTTTTGTCATATTTTTAAAAGAATTAAAAATAAATAAAGAAATTAATTTAGAAAATGCAAATTTTGTTATTAAATAACAGCATGTGCTAAATACTACAAAACAAATTACAGTTAACTTACAAAAAATTTCAGATTACAAATTAAATCCAAAGGAAGAGTGATAAAAATTGTTTCCTACAGAACATGTCTTTACAATGAAACTCTTCACAACGAAAGTACAAATTCAAAATCAGCCTGGAATTGGATGATTATGCCACTGTTTATGTTCGTTCGTGCAGTTTTCAATGAGTCATATCATTCTTAACTTGAATGGTAATAAAATTTATCACAATGCTGCATTTAGTCTTTCATACTTGTTTTTAGTAAATTAAAAGACATTTTGAATCACATACTATTTTTTTAATTTTTAATATAGTAATTTTTTAAATATAATAACACAAAAATTTAAAGGAAACTCGAGTACATCTATCCAGAGCCACAAATAATCGTTCAAAGAACTTCAGGTTGGCACCCCCTGGTCTATAACATAGTGATAAAATGAAATATTTGTACTTTTTATAATATATAAATATCATTAATATATATTACTTCAAATTTTGTTTCACAAAATTAAAATATAAAAGATAACTACTAATATTAATTTGGTAAGATATGGTAAGCGCTATATGGTCATTTCTTGTACATGAGTGTTAATTGAAGCAATTTCTTGCTTCAATTTACAATGGTACAATTTAAAATAGACTCTGAATTGCTGCAAACATTCAAGTCAGAGGAATTAGGATAGAATCTATGAATTGGGAAATCCAAGTGCAGTGAGCTAACCATTGAACTTCCAACTTAATTAAAATGTTATTCTATTAAAGGAAACTAGAAAGTAACGTTCTTTGTACTCATATCGATATTTAGTGTCATTTGTCATCTCATCGTGTATCTCAAAGGCATGACAAAGTCATTTTAAGGTTATAATCACTAGTTCACTTCTAAATAATTTAATATTAAACTTTTTTTTTTGAAATTTAGAGTGAAATGACCAGCCAAATACAAGAAGAGCCTATCCAGCATTGATTGATTTTGAGTTTCGCAAAGGTGATAATGTAACAGTTGCGACCAAAAATATTTTCAATATTTCTCCAAGAGCATTAGTCGTTCTGTATGTGCTAATGATGGTTTTCCAAATTCAGTAATTTTGATTTCTCTAATTCCTATTAATCAAGAAGACCAGCAACATTAGACAATGACATTGGATCAAAAAGAATGGAATCAAACCCATGGTGAAAAATCGAGGAACTGTCAAACACCCTAAGCAAATCTTGGTTGACCATCCAAGAGCATTTACAAAAGATTAGAAAATAAGCAGAACATGTATTTTGGTCCCCAATAATATATTAATATATCTGAAAACAACAAAACCAACCAATCCATCACATGCCAAGTATTGTTTCAACAGTAACATACAGAACTGTTTTTTGATCATTTGATCACTGGGAGACAAAAAATAGGTTCTACATGATAACCCACAACACAAAAGGCAGTAGCTCTCTCCAAATGAATCACCACAAACTACTGCAAAGCCGAGGTTATATCCCAAAAAGTTGCTTCTGTGTGTTTGATGGAGTATTCACAGAATCGATCACATAAGTGTTGAAACATGGACAAACTGTTAATGCAAACCCTTATTGTGAACAAGTGTATCAAGTGATAGTCTTTAATCGAAAAATATCCATCGATAGTCAACTGAAAAGATAGCATTCTGCAAAACCCCACTGCACAAGGCGAAAATTGGAAAAAATTAATGAATTAGGGTGGAAAGTACTGTTTTCTCCACCATGCTTGACCAATATTGCATACTCGGATGTACATTTATTTGGATTCATTTTCTGAATGCCAAAAAATTTGGATGATGTACAAAAAACCATCTCAAGATATTTTACTCAAAGAACCAATTGATTTTTATCTGTCCAGAATTGAAAATTTGCACAATAGATGGGAAAATGTTGTTGATAAACAAGGGTGATTATATTATTCCTTAAAATAAAGACATTAAAAATTGTTTGAATTTATTGAAAGAAAACAACATTATCCGGTCCCCCTAATATTTTACTAAATTTGTTTCTTATAAATTTTGGTATCAAAATTACTTTAGACTATTGAAAAGTTCTAACAACTTATGAAATAAATTGCATCAGCAGTCATACTGATTTAAAATAAATTATTGCTTACTTAAAAATGCACATGCTTCCATCATTTCAAAAAAATTTTAAAAAAATAAACTATATGTTGTTCTCAAAGTTTTCCATCAAATTGATAAAATGCCTTTAATTTTTATTAATTCATTTTATAAAACAAAATTTTTAATAGATCATAACACTAAAAGCATTAATTGAATGAACTGTATGAAACAATAAATTTTACCAATTTATCATTTCCTCACATGATTACCCTTGTTCCAATGTTCAAGCATTAAAATATCAGTATTCTTTTTTGTGTGGGCTCATGGGCACAGTATGCAATAGGTTAAGATGCTATCGAAAATCGTTTGGAAATGTGGTAATAAATTATATCTTAAAATTAATTTAAATTGATAAACGTACTCTTTATTACTTAGTATATTTTTCTGTATATAAATCTGCAGTACTGTATTATTTGCAAGACCTTTTTTCTGAGTAAAAGGAAAAAGCATCGCATAATCCGCAGTGGCATATAGTCTGCAGCAATTTTTTTTCGGCAGTAGTCAAAAATATATACCACTGATAATTTGGCTGTCATATAAAATAAAAAATACACAGTATGCTTAAAAATATAATAAATTGTATAGAAAAAAAAGTAAAAGATCTGTTTAGATTCACCTCAATGCAATTGTATGATAAACTGAGATAAAATCACAAGAGCGATTATTCCTAGAAGATTCTAGTAAAACTTATCGATTTTTAGTTTCTAATAACTTTTAAAATGAGGTTATACATGTTTTAAAAATAAAATATTTTTTTTTCGTTAATAATTAAATGAAAGAAATGTGAAATTTTCTAATTGTGTATTGGATACACGTTTATTGCCATTTTTTATTTGCCTAAGCTATAGCTTTTAATTTAAAATCTGCTGTGTAACTAAAGTTTTTCACTTTCAGGTGATAATATACGAATTTGAATATTTTCAGAGCAAAACAGCTTACGTCAAGATAAAATGCGAAATGACGTTAGCAAATTGCAATGGTAATATCTTTATGAGGAACGAATTCGTTCTTGAACATAACTGGACACAGCTAATTATAGCTGAAATAAGTCAGCATGTCCTGGGGCCACCTATTATTTATTTTATAAAACATAAACAGCATTTCTTTCAAAACTTTCTTGTGAGCTGTTCTGGAGGAGAATGTTTTTTATCAGATTATCCACAGTGGTGTATGATACCCAAAACGAAATTCGAAAATTTTTTAACACATAATCTATAGATTACATAGAGGAAACTACGATAAATTAAAATATTTCTATAAATGGATACATTATTGTATAGAATAAAATTTCCCTGTGGATTATGTCTCACAGCTTTAAATTAATTTTTATAGTAAATCAAACTATATATTAAAATTATTATACAATAAAAAAACAAACACTACCTTTACAATAAATTTTCAATTTAATTAAATTTCATTTTAAAATTTGGTTATTTAATAACCAAATTTCAAAAATAGAACAGCTTAAATCTTTAGTAATTCAATTTTGCTGAAAGGTGGTGGATATTTGAAAAATAATGAGTATCAAGCACTTGAAATAGAAAATCTTAAAATTTTTATCATGGCATGCATTATATTTAAATATTTAAATTTGTGATAAATGATTTTAATACAACTTTTATTAAAAATCTTTAAATAATTACTTAATTTTAATGACTTATTAGTGTATGTCAGCGATAGTTTTTCAAAAAGGAAAATTATCTCATTTTATCAATGAGATCATTTTTACTTCCTAAATCATCAAGTTTTACTTCCCATATCACGCTATGGCTATAATGTGATAGGCTAACAAGCTGGTTAAAAAAGTTCTCCTTCGTCAGCACCTAATAATTTTAAAGATTTGCAAGATAGGAATTTTTTGTCGATATTATTATGAGATACTGCAATTTATACTTATAAGAAACAAAATGTTTCAAAATTAATTTACATTCCAAATTTGAAAGCCTAGAATGATAAGTTAGACTAACATAATGTCATATCCAAATGACAAATAAATAGCTATGTTTCATCTACTAATATAATCGGAATAAATGAGATATTGCAAACTTCAGAAAGATGCTAGACCTCAGACAGTGCAAAGAAGATACACAAATGAAATGATTAATTATTAGGATTATTATTTATTTTTCATTTCAAGTAGATAAATAGGAAAGTATGTAGTTCGAAAATTAAAGCTATCAAAATAATAATTTAATTCAATTTATCAATCATATTTTGTCTGTAGTAATTGTTTTTCATTTTATTGAAGGTAAGGTGAAGAAAATACATAAATTAAGATAGACTATCAACATTCTTTTAGTAAGTGCTATAAGCTCAAAAATGTAACTGGAATCCTCTTTCAGAAATATATTATAAAAGAATGGTGTAACAAATCCTTTCAGAAATGATGATGCTATTCAACAGTTATACTCTAATGATAATGAACAAAGTTAACAAAAATATGAAAATACT
Source organism: Latrodectus geometricus (assembly GCA_026290005.1). Lineage (NCBI taxonomy): Eukaryota > Metazoa > Arthropoda > Arachnida > Araneae > Theridiidae > Latrodectus > Latrodectus geometricus. The sequence goes on from JAPDSC010064003.1 coordinate 3,340,432, forward strand.
TATACAATAAAAATGTATAAACTAAATTAAGATGGACAATAAAATGAAGCATTTTCTTATTTTATTTTTATAAATATCATATTTTATGATATTTTCGATTTATGGAACATAGTTACAAATTTTAGGTTATATACTGGTATACTTTAATGAAAATATATACAAAATTTGCCCCAAGTTTAAAAATAATGGCCCAGGATAAATGAACAAAAATAGCGATATGTGAAAGAATTTCACATTTAAGTAAACTAATATAAAAATTTAAGGATTACAGTACTGTTTTAAAATCAAACTTTTATTGTTAGCAATATTTCTTCACAAAATCTCAAATATAGAATTTTTTGATGTGGGTCATATTGATGTTTACTTTAGGCCATATTGAAGCTTCTATTTTAAATGTGTATAAGATTACTAACTCATGGGTTCAAAATATAATAAACAAATTTAAATACTAATATTTATTTTTAAAATATGAACAATGAAAAAAGGTAGTCTTAAAATTTGAAGTATTATATAAGTAGTCTAGGTACAGTCAAAAATTGAATTATTTTTGTTAGAAGATTAAGCTATATTTTTAGAGTCAAGTTCACTTTCAGTATTGCATTTAGTCAAAATATATCATTAATTATATTTACTTTCAAAAGTCTTATTAAAAGAAATTAGAACATGAAATTTTCATGGGAAGTGCAAATTTTCTTTAAGCAGCAATATCAAAAAATGACCCATTTTATTAATGATTGAATTAATAAATTATTTATAATTTAAAACATGTTTTCCTAATAAAATACAAACATAATATTTTTAATATACATATTTCTCTGTCTTACACCTACATTATACTTTAGATATGCTATTACTTTACTGGCCCCAAATGTGTATATAGTGAGTATCTTAACAAATTAAGAACAAAAAACTTAAAAATATGAATTACATTCTTAAAAATATTAAATCATAAATACAGCAAGTTTCTGTGACTATTACTTCAACTCAATTTAGGATCAGAGCAATTCAAATGCAATCATTTCAAGTATTGATTTGCAGCAAAATTTTTGGTCAGCTTTTTGTATAGATGGTATGCACACACTTTGAAAATGCAGAAATTTATTTCAACCACCCTTTGTGTGTGTACATCCCTATGTTAACATTTAACATTACACGATTCAGATCTAGCTAGTATCCTAAAAATATGAATAAGAATAAATTAAATTGTTATTAGGTCAATATATTCAAGAAATTCAAGCAAGAAAATATTTATTAACTACATAAACTTAGCATTAATGATTATATAATTAAAAAGAATTGAGAAATGTATATGGAAAAGCAAATACTCATCACTCTGTACTTGATTTTTGCACATAGAGGCTAATTTGAATAGATTTAATTTAATTCTATACCAACACCCACACATTAGAAGATTCAAAATCATGACTTGAAATGAAGACTAGAGCATTAAGCATTCTGTTATTAATTCAACTTGCTGAATATCAGAAAATCCGCGAAAATCAGCAGTTTGAAAACAAAAGAATTTCAAAAATTTAAATTGAACACAATGAACAATATTAAAACAATGTTGAATAAAAAAATTGGAGCAACTTACTTTGTCAAGTGCTGCAACAAACCCTGCTTCATTATTAAATGCTGTCATCACTAAAGCATTATATTTTCTATGAATTTCTAAAATTGTATTTACATATACTTTGGGATCATTCATAGCACTATCACCACATTTTTCAATAGCTGAAAGACCTTGATTGTGAATATGACTTTCTAATCGAGTTCTCAATTCCCCTAGACCATCAAATATTCTTGAAACAAGTTGAAACATTCGGCCTAAGTCTAAAAATCAAAGAATGTAATATAAATAAAAAGAATATTGAAAATCAAGACATCAAATTAACAATTCAGATTTATTAGATTATTAGATTATTCAGATTTATTAAGAGACTACTTCATTTACAATACAGATAAATAAACCCATTCCTTATCGAATGCTGCATAATATAATATGTAATAAATGCTATTTCCAGTATAAAATTTTTTAACGTGTCAGGTTAAGCCATTATTTCAGGTTGTGACGAGTGTAGCAGTAATATAACATCATCAGACAACAGTAGAGAGCTGTTCAAAATTTCAACCGCTAATTTGTTGCTCTGAGCAAGATATCAAAACAGTTTCAATCTTGATTTAGGTTACACATCAAAATGCTGTTTTGCTAATTTATTTATGTATTTCTGTATCAATAAAAAAAATATGGTAAAAAAAAAGTGATAAAGTAGTGCTGGTACAAATAAAAAGAAATAAAGAGCTCATAAATTTCATATGATTTAGACAAAGAATTTTGAAATAACCTCTTATGTGTGAAAATTGGAGATCTGACAGTAACCTAAAATAATAAAGATTTTTAGTATATGTTTGATGAACTTTTACATAAATTACTAAATTAACATTTTTACTGCAGCAGATAAAAGCCATTTAAAATGTAATTTTCATTATTTCCAAGCTTTATAATATTTTTTTTTACATTCTTGTCAAAGAATATTATATTTTTTTATTTCTAGGTTGCTAAAAATAATGTTCCTAATAATAAATAATAAAGTAAGTTACGAATTAATATTTTTACTTCAGTGATCACTATAAATTAGTAATGAAGACCTATAAATTAGTAAACTTTTCTTGGAATAGGCATTGAGGCCTTCTCCAACAAAAAGTTTATCAAATCTATACACAAATTAAAATTTTCAAGTTTAACAAATGAATTGTTTCCCCCTGTCTTCAATCCTTATAACATTTACACAAATATCATGTATAGCAAGTTATTAAATAAAATAAAATCAGTTTTATTTCTGTTTTAGATTATTAATGGAATATGGGGAAAATAAATGTTCTATTCATTATAAAATCAGAATTAACATTCAAAACAAACATCTAACAAATTATTTTTCCAATAAACAGATAACTAATTTTATTTGGCTTATAGATAAAGTTAAAGACTCCAATGATATAAAGAAAAAAGTCTTTTATGACATCATAAAATATTAAAGACAAACAGTATCGTTTCTTACCTATCTCAATTTTAACCCACACTTATAAAGAGCATTTCTTTTAAAATTTACATAAATATAATCTCATACACAAAAGATGTAAACAAATGAAATAGATAATTAAAAAAATTCAAAACTCTCAATAAAAATGAAAAGTATTGTTCTTTAGCATTATTTTTCTAGCAAAATGCTTTCCTAAAAGTCAACTAGATATACTATTAAAAGCTATTAATAGTTCAACAAAATATTTTGTACAAGTAAAGTCAAACCTTCATTTTTATCATCATTAAGAAGATTTTGAAATTCTGAATGAAATATTTCCAAGTGCTTCTGGATTAAAACCTTTTCACATGTCCGAGCAACGATGTCCAATGTTGTTTCATGTAAATATAGTTGAACACGTCTTTGTTCTTCTAGAAGTCGTTGTTCAGCCTTGAAAAATATATACAACACAAGTTAAAATTAATATATAACAAATGAACAAAAAAATTTTTATATTTAAATTCAGTCGCAGTTATATGAATACTGTGTGAAGTACAAGTAAATGAAATTCCATTGATCATATTTACCATACATAAAATATAAGCACATAGTAAATTAACATAAACTAATGATAGTAAAATAATATTGTATAAATTATACAGTATGTTCCCTAATGAAATAGCTCCCTCTTTAATAAAAGTAAACTTAATTACTTTCTTAGAGATGTAGTAGGAAATATTACAGACATTTTAAAAATAATTATATTTTAAGCTAAGAAATCACTCCAGTCAATGCGAAATACAAAAACACAAGTCTCAAAATTACATTGTTAATAATATTTTGAAAAGCACATTATTTTAAGTCACATTATCTATAAACACTGAAATTCTAAACAGTTAATGCGTATGAATCAAATATATGCTTATAATGAAGAAAAAATTAATCATAAAATATAAGACAGCATTCCATTAATGTTAATGTGCAACAGATTAATGTACTGTAAAAAGTATACAATTTTTTATTCAATCTACTATCTCAGCATTTACTCACTACACTATATAGATAATTTAGCTAATTAACCTACATTAATTTATTAAACAAAAATCTTAGGACATATTTACTTGAAATCAAATTATTTATAAATTCATAAAGTTATGTTCTTTACAAGAGTTTCTTCAAAATCCTCACCTATATGTTTGGTGTGAATTAACATCTGAGACAAAAAATGGTAATAAATTAACTACACACAATTACAAACAGTTAATAATAATTGATATAAATATAGGAATGCTTTATGGCACTCTATTCTACTTAAGGAAGTTAAAAAGAAAAGTATCATAAAATAATTATTAGGTTGAAAAAACAGTATATCAAAGTGTTTATCACATGATAACTAAATTTTTCTAATTAGCACGACCTTAACATCATTCTAAGTGTTTGAATTACTTCATTAAAATTATTTTTATAAGAGATCTAATGCTAAAAAAAGATTCTGAGCCTATTCACATCACAATAAACAATATTAACAACCACACAATAAAAAGGATTCATTTTATCTTGAAATATAAGACCCAAAAATTTTTAGTTTAAAATGAACTTAATAATCCAAATTAGGATAAAATGACTTTTTTCCCAAAAATATCAAGAGTGGAGAAATTTAAAAAACAATTTTAAACAGAAATTGAAATTTTATTGAAAATTATGAATTTCTAAAGCTATATAATTATGTTTATTTCTCACTAGTTTGCATTGCTAAGATCATAAATTATGCATATTGTTAATTACTTCAGAGACATGTATTTAACATAAACATAAACTTCCTTATGTTAACATATATTTTAATTATACACTACATAAAGATACCATGAATACATAGTAATTTTCAAATGAAATTGGTTGAAAGTAATAAACAATTTTTGAGTACACTGACAGTTGTAAAAGACTTTACATCCTGTAAAAAGAATGTCATGTGAACATTAATAAATTAAATAATGCAAAACACCAATTAATTTATTTGCACCTTCATAAATTATATTATATTCACTGTCATCATCATATTGGATACGATTGCAGTTTAGATATCTATAAGGCAAAAAGGTCAAATAAAAGAATCAGTTCATACTTAGAATTTATTTAATTTTCAAGACTAATTTTATACTGTAGATGAAAAATACAACCTTGATAAAGATTAATTAAGTACAATATGAGTACTAATGTGTGTGTGCATATATTGTAGGCCACCATAAATTCAAAACAAAGAAAGTCCACAGATATTACCAAAAAATTTATTTAGCATATAATATGTTATATAAGGATCAAATAATTGAAGTTATAGAATCTTGTGAACTGTGGATGATGATGATAAAATCAGTAATTACACTTGTGCAAAACTTAAGCGACAGGTGGTTTTTCTGTCATGACTCCGCAAGAAATCATCTGAGGGACATGAAATTCAGACACGAGACACATCATTTTGTACTTAAAGGATGACGAAAGCATAGTGTACAAAAATGAATATAATCCATATGCATAGCATACAGTATGGAATCAAACAAAAATAGGCTTTATTGAATTCACAGTATCCCTGCACAAGATCATATGCTCAAGAGGAACAATAACAAACAGATGTTCCTTAGTACGGGATATGCCGTCCCCTTACTGCAACGGTTGCTTCTCACCATTTCCCCATACTCAGCACCAGATTACACACACACACACACACACACACATATATATATAAATATATATATATATATATATATATATATATATAATAAATCATAACTGTTGAGACTGGCACAGAATCAAAATTGTTTTAGGTGTATCCTTGGAGTATAGCAGTCCAAGTTGCTTGCACATATTGATATAGTTGATCTGGTATAGCAGCTGGTGTTATATTCAGGATAATTGTAGTACAAGCATAGGCGATTCATTTTTCGATTGGCAAAAGATGGGAAGAACAAGCAAGCCAGTGAAGAAACTCAATCAGGTGGGTAAAAAATTGTTAATCATGTGTGCAACATGTGGCTGTGCATTATCTTGATAGAATATGGCTAATGACAAGTGCTAAAGTTATGGGAGAACAATGGTCTTCAAAACTTCAGAAATGTAACACTGATTGTTCAGTGTTCAGGAAATACCTACCGGAGAAATGCAACAGTGAATACCACCAAAAATCAAAAGACTGGTAGCAGGACCGGTGTGGCGATGTATAAAACAGTTCAGCAGTTTCTCAATACTGTATCTTCAGATTCGTATTCAGTTATCATAGCTGGCAGATCAGGATTGATCAGTAAAGACATGTTATTCCATTTCATAATCCATGTCTGTCATTCATCACACCACCAGTATCCCAAAGGCCTGTTGTTATTAGTCACAGGTAAATGACACAATGGATGCTTTGTGGGTATGCCATTCAGTAGCAAACAAAATTGAATGGTAGAAGCAGATAGTGAATGATGCATAACAGACTGAATGTGTTGAGCTATTGTAGCATTCTTAAAAACGAGCGCTAAGTGGAACACTCTGAGTTCGAGATTAAATGTTTACAAACAGAACAGTTCGATAATGTCGCTATATGTGTGCATAATTGTGTCGTCCCTTTTTGAATAAAATACTTACAACGTTCCGGCTGCTTCAGTGAACATTACTATAAAATACACTACAATAAATTGGCGACGAGGATAAACAAATATATTATGGATGCAGAACAATTTTGAGCTTTATTAAAGGTAATTACAGCTAGTAATGATCGACTTGCCGATCGTATTTTGCAACAAGAACGAGAAATAAGGATATTCCAGACCATCAAGAAAAAGGTACGATAATATTTTTTTTATCAAATTTCGAATGTTTTAATTCTTCAACAGAAACATTTTTGCAGCATAAACAAAGACTTCAAAATTATTTACAAATCAAAAATGTTAAAGAACATAAAGAGCTGTTTGCTAAAATATAACTGAACTGCATTGGATCTGAACATTATAATTTGTTGTTCTTGAATTGCACCTAAACTTCCTATTTCAAAACAAAACGAAACGATATGCTTACACCAGTGTTAGGAAGAACATGGATTCGAAATTTAAAAATAAATTTATCTGATATCGATACATGTAATCAAACTGTAAAAATTCAAATAAATACTGCCAATATTTCTAATATTATTGATGACATTATAAAACAATTTCCTATTGTGTAGATCCTAAAAGTAGATTGTAGCGACTGGGGTTCACCTCTTGTTGTTATATCCAAGCCTGATGGTAGTGTTCGATTATGTGTTGACTATATATATATA